>JANSLP010000471.1:0-19663 GCA_029298735.1 Ophiostoma sp. CBS 140.51
AGACATCTGACATCTGACATCTGACATCTACATATCAACAGCACTGATCACGCTTGTAAACCACTTTTAGAAGAAATAGGGAGAAACGAAAAGCGAAATGATGAAATTATGAGAGGGAAAAAGAAAAACATTACATCTACTCCTTACCAGGTATACCTACCATGCTTTTACCTTCAAGAGGCAAAGAGAATCTAATAAAAATTAACGGTTTGCAGAGAGAGGCATCTGCATAGTATCATAAAAGCCGTCTGGCAGCAGTAGTTCCGAATCGTTTTGGTTACCGAGTTCCTCCAAGAGTGCCGCGTAGTCAATATTGTCAAACGCGCCTTCCTCAAGCATGCCGGTACTAGCATCGAAGGAGGTAAAATCGAAAGTAGTGGTAGTATTTGCATTAGCATCAGCATTAGCATCAGCATCAGCTGCCACCTCGGCCGCCTGATCCACAGCAGGTTCTTCTTGAATGGCGGCGGGTGTCTTGGGCTTCTTCTCAAACTGGGCGTGAGAGTTCTGCTGCTCGACTGGCGTGTTGCCCGTGTGGTGCCGGCTCATGCTTCGGGTCACCCGGCGGGTTGGTGTGAGCACCTCCTCGGCTGCAGCAGCTGCACTGGTGGATGAGTGCAGACGGCTTGGGTACTTTGGACTGCGATGTGAGGTACTGCCCTGACCCTGGAGGAGCCGCGGGTCAATGAGGCCGGCGGTGAGGGGGTTGATGAGGCCCGCACTGCTGAGGGAGTGGGTGACCTGCGACGCTCGTGCTGAGACAAGGCGGACGGCACTCTGACGACGGGCCTGGGTGTCACGCAGCTTGTAGGGCGAGGATGGGCTGGCACCGTAGGATGCCAGGGGAGGCAGGCCCGTCAGTGGTAGAACTTGCTGGTCCTTGCTGTAAATGTCGTTGTAAACATTCCAGAAGGAGTCGGAGTCAACGTCTAGGTTGGCCGTGTTGAAGTCGAGGATGTTGGTCGGTGCCGTGGGCAGGGTCAGGTCGGTTCGGACATTGAGACCGATGGACGCAGCACGGACTGAGCGTGGAGGCGATCCCGACATGGACGGTACCGCCATGGTTCCCAAGTCGTAGCGCATGTCGTAGGGCAGGTAGGGAATTTGTGAAGTCGGCACTGGGGCTGCAGCCATAGTCTGGGCGGGCATGTTAATGTGCTGAGCAGCATAGGCGCCAGAGAGTCGACGCGAGCGACGCAGAGGAGACTGCAACGGGGGATATGCGGAAGCCGCCGCAACATTGGCCGCCTCCGTACGGACACGCTTGGGGGCGGAGGCGCGGGGTGGTAGAACGACCTCGAGGTCGCTATCGGCATCGCCGTCCTCGCTACTGTCGCTGCGGGCCTGCTTCCGCTTCTTCTTGGCATCGGCCTTGTGCGTCACAAGCTTGCGGAGGTTGCCACAGTGCTTGGAAATATCAAAACCGTTCCGCTGGTCGCGCATCTTTTGGCGCGTGCTCGGCTGGGCCTCCATCTTCTTGACCGTCAAGAACTTGTACAGACAGTCGCTGCTGCGGCGGGTGGCCTTGGGAATGGAGATGTCATTGTAGACGTAGCGGTCGTAGTGAGCACTCTTCCACTCGTTGTAGGCACCCAACAGCGTGCGGCCAGCACCGTCACGATTTAGGCTCATGGGGTTGCGCTGCTCCAGGGGGAAATCACGGGTGTCCGGCTGAACATCCGCACACGTCATCAGCTCGGCCATGGGGATCATCTCCTCCAAGCAAAACAAGTGCATGTAGCCGGCGACATAAAAGGGGTCAAACCGACCATTGGACGTCTCTGTGGGGTGCTCATCGAAACAAACCTGGTACATACCGCGGGCAATGGTGTTGTTGCGGACAGGACAGTTGGTAGCCCGGCACATGGAGGATGCGCGGCTGGGGAAACGGTCGGTGTGCATGGTGGCCGAGTTCTGGATCCATAGGCGGAGCGGGATGCCATGCTGCTCGCAGCCACGAACGTAGGCCTCTAGGATCTTGCGGTCAAACTTGACAATGGGTTTCAGCTCACCTTGCTTGCTGTACTTGACCTGGACCTGGCAGTCGCCAACCTGGGCTGTCCAGTTGGACCGCGTGGGGAACTCGTCATACCAGTCGTACTGGCCAATGCGATTCTCGCTGTTCTTGTCGCGCGCATGGCTAATTTTGGCACCAGGAGGTGGCGGGTTGGCCTTGGGTTGCTGCTGTGTTGAGATGGGGATGTTGTGCTGGAGGTGAGTGACGGGCGCAACAAAAACAGACGCTGTGTAAGGCGGTTGAGGAACCGGTGCGGCATGCTGCCTGTCTAGGAACCGCTGGAGCAGCTGCTTCGGGTCGGTCGTTTTTGAGCCACGGCGCTGAGTCGCCTTGACCATCTTCCACAGTTGCCGCTTCTGGTCACCATCGAAGTCGGGGATAGAAGCGGCTGAGCAGCTCCGTGTTGGGTATGCCTTCTGTGAAGCACGTGCACTTACTACCTTTGCCGGTGTTGCTGGCAGAGCTGGCATAGCGGGCATGGGCATAAACATGGGCATAGGCGTGGGCAAAGGGAGAAATGGAGTGTGTGTGTTGTTAGCCTTGGATTTGGCCGGTGTGGCCTCCTCTGTATCGGAGCCAAAGAGCTCTTGTTCCAGCTGTTGATCCAGCTCTTGATCCGGCTCTTGGTAGGTGGGAGAATCCATTTTGGGAGAGTGAAGGGAAGAAAAGGGATGGGAGAGAGAAAGGGCACGGGAAAGGAGTGTACTGAAGGGATGTTAATTGTTGCTGTCAAAGCATGTGATGTAAATGAATGGTTGTAGCAGCACTGCTGAACTACTTGCGTTGTCTGATTATTTGGCGTAGAAGTCGTTGGTGAGTTCTGCAATTATTGGAAAGAAAGACAAAATCAGAATATGTAATCCACGGGGGACAAGAGACTCTTATATCCTGAACATGATGGATAACAAAGATGCTGTTCCTTTGAAGGTGGGCAGTTCATGAGAAGACAAAGCTTGAAGCGCAGCTATTGTGAGGAGAGTGGTCAGGGGAAAGGAAGGAGAAAATAAATAAGGGCGCATAGAAATAACCATTGTAGAACTTCCTTTACTGTCATTGACCGTGTTTCTTTGTCCCAACCCAGGAACAAAGTGCATGGCGGTAAACAATGGATTTTGTGAAACGCAGTGAAAGAGGAAACAAACAAAAAAGCAACAAATAAAGGCTTCCGATTAAAGATGCAAAGAAACGGTGAATGATTAAAAACGAATTTGCAAGAAAGAGAGGGGCTGTGGTACTTGTTATCGTAATACTGTCCTTGACAGATGTAACGAGATGGATGGCCTCGTTGGAGATCATATTCGACCAACGAGAGAAAAAAACAGACAACTCACATGCCGTGGAACAAAGTACACATTGATATGGTGCTCGTTCCATTTCTTGTCCCTTGGTCTCTTTCTTCCCCTGCAGAAGACATGCTTTGCGTAACCCGAGTCGCCTGTCGCGCAATAAGTTGTCCGTCCAAGACACGAGGCCAGACACCATTCGAGATGCTTGGCACGCTGCTCTTTTTTATTTTCCCAACTCTTTTATTTCTTTTTCGTCTTCATCGTCTGTGGACCCTGCAGTTCCCTGAATCTTAGCTGACTTGAGCGGGCCGTGTAAGACCTGATCGAACAACACGAGACCCTAGGCCCGGCAAAGTAAGCGCGGGAGGGTCCAACTTCAGGAACAGAAGTTGCCCAGGGGTATTGTCGAGGAGTCGGAGGAAAGGACATGTCGTGAAGGCCGAATATCGTGTTCTTTCGTCTCTTTCGTCTCTTTTGCAGTGGTGCTCGTGCCGCACCTTGCATTGATTAACCGCTCTGCTCTGCAACATCGGAACGGGAAGGCAGGTCGACACGTGTGACAGGCACACAAAGCCTTGCTCTGCACAGGCGTGCGAGGGCGTGTTTCGGGAGGGTGGAAGAGTTCGAAACACGAGAGACAGCATTGAAATGAAAACAATCTACTTGAGGAGAGGAGAGAGAAATTCCTTTTCAGAAAAGGAGACAAGAAGAGACAAAAGAAAGACGGCAGGAGGAAAGGTTCACACATGTTCAAAGACCATTGTGTGGCGGCAGCGCAGAGCTCACCGGAAAGGGTAACCACAAAGGAGCTCACGACCCAAAACCAGGAAAGAGCACACCCAACCATACAAGGAAAGCATGACCTGCATCTGCTTGGGATGTGCACAAGTCACGACGTACTCGTACCAAAGAACACAACTCGACGGAAGGAGCGAGCGGCTACCCGTGTGAAGCAGCTCGAATTGTGCAGTTACTCAGTAGATTGTCCCGATGCACTGTGGCTAAAGGGAGAAAGAGCGGCCGCCAGCGCCTGCCCGCGCCAAAGCGCCAGTAAGTAGCATCCACCCCGTATTTACCCCACCTTCCACCAAGACAGGGAAAAACTCAGACCAGTGCTGCACCTTGTGGCCGATTACGAGCAAACAAGGTTTCCCTCTGCCGCACGGGCATACTGTGCGGGGCCAGCGTCATACAGTGTACATCCACCGCACAAGTACACTAAAAATATCCCAATGCCCGCCAACAGTACCGTGCGACAACGGTCAATCCCACTGGGCCGGTCCATCCCAACTCCATCATCGCACCTGCCGCCGCATTTGCACCTTCCCACCTTTTCCACGTTTCGCCGGTTTGACAACACAACGCAAGGCCCTGGCCAGCAACCCACCCATTTTCACAAAACCGCCGACCAAAAAAGGAGCCGGAAAGGGAAAAAGCAAAGAAAAAGGGAAACCGACCACCATTTCCTCCCGACGCCGTGTTACGTCACGAGAGTGCCGAACACACGCCCGGGTTCCTTCGTTTTTTCCCTCTGTCGTTTCCCCTCTCGTTCTTCTTAGCAAGCATCTTTTACGTGGGCCTATGCCGGCGGCCATTTGACGAACTTCATTTTCGCATTTTGTCTCGACAGCATCCTTTACGAAATCCATATCCGACAGCATCCATCCGCGAGCCGTCTCGACTCGAACGCGCGCACATCTGCTGAGCCAGCGACGTTTGCCGACCGTCCCCGTACGCGCCCGAGTGTTGTGGGCGTGCCCGACACAGACCGGCCAAAGGCGCGTGAACCTCCCAACAGCCTCGACCTCGGTGACTTTTCTAGACTTTCCTCGATCACCCATCTCCGCAAGGACAGCTTCTCTCGCCTCTCTTGAAGGCCCCATCGACCCTTATTAAGCTCCCCGCCGACCACATTGGACACCATGGCCGAGCTCTCGCCCGAGCTGCAGGAACGGCTCGACGAGCTGGAGAAGGAGTTGGAGGTATGTGCTGACAGGAACCTTCGGAAGACGAAACTGAAGCAGCTTGAGGCAGCATGAAGTCATGAGGACTACTGTGCGCGAAGCTGGAAGCTGCCTGTTGTTACCTTGACCGTTACAGATTGCTAACTGTTGGCCGTTTTACTCATTCTACAGGAAGGTGACATCACACAGAAAGGGTATGTTTCGTCGCCAACATCACAGCATCATCACGATATCTAGCCACACGGAGATAGCCAGCTAACTTCTCTTTCTCTCTCACAGCTATCAGAAACGTAGGACACAGCTTTTCTCCCAGTTCGGCTTGCCCCAGGGCTTCCAGGCTCTCCAGACTTCCGGCGGCTCCGCTCCACAGTCACCAACAGACACCGGTGGCCAACAGGACCATCGCGATGCATCCTTTGCGGCACTCAACGCCAACTCGTCATCGGCAGGACTATCGCCCGTTGCCGGCAACCCCTACTCTCCATCTCTGTCCTCCCCGACCGATCCCCGCATCCACTCGCCGTCCTACCCGACGAACCTGCTCGCGCCTGGCGGTCCGATCGCCGAGCAGCGCGCCAACCTCTCCCACCATGATTCGCTCTTTTTCTCTCTCCCGACCCAGCAAAGCATGAACGAGAACCGCCTATCAGTCGTCGGAGGCAATGGCAGTGACCCGGCGCGCACGGCGACCGACCCGTCTCGGTCAGCGACTATGGTGTCGACTGACTACGCGTTCAACCCGGACAACCAGCAGCAGCATTACGGCGGTGGCGGCGGTGGCGGATATGGCCCGAATGACGGCACCAAGACCATGCAGTCTATGCAGAACCCTTACGATAGCCGCACCGGAACGATGCTCGATACGCAGCAGGCCTATTTCTCCGACTTTGCAGGGCAGCAGTCCTACGACCAGGGCACGATGTCTGGCGACTATGGCGGAGCTCAGCGCTACTCCAGCGGGGGCGGCGACCCATTCTCGCCGACAACAATGGGCCACGTCCAGCGCTACTCGATCGGCGACGCCTTTTCTCCCACGGCTGCTACTGCACCGCCTATGCTGACAGCCAACGACCTGCCACCCCCGGACGCTCTGCAGTACCAGATGCCCCTTGAACCGCGCGACGTGCCCTTTGCCATCTACGATCCGCATGACGGAAACACGCCCATGTCCAAGTTTGACAACATTGCCGCTGTCCTGCGCCACCGCGGCCGCACCACCTCCAAGATGCCCGCCTACTGGGTCCTGGACGCCCGTGGCAAAGAAATTGCTTCCATTACATGGGAGAAGCTGGCTGCGCGAGCGGAGAAGGTTGCCCAGGTCATCCGGGATAAGAGTTCCCTGTACCGCGGCGACCGTGTTGCGCTTGTTTACCGCGACTCGGAGATCATCGAGTTCGCTATCGCCTTGCTCGGCTGCTTCATCGCCGGTGTCGTTGCTGTGCCGATCAACGACTTCAACGATTACCAGAAGCTAAACTTGATTTTGACTTCGACACAGGCGCATCTGGCGCTGACCACCGAGAACAACCTCAAGACGTTCCAGCGCGATATCACAACACACAAGCTGACATGGCCCAAGGGCGTCGAGTGGTGGAAGACCAATGAGTTTGGTAGCTACCACCCCAAGAAGAAGGACGACGTGCCGCCCCTGTCTGTCCCCGACCTCGCCTACATAGAGTTCTCGCGTGCGCCCACGGGTGACCTGCGCGGTGTTGTCCTCAGCCACAGAACCATTATGCACCAGCTCGCGTGCCTCAGTGCCGTGGTGTCGACTGTCCCAGGCAACCGGCCTGGTGATTCGTTCACGGGTTCGTCGCTCCGTGACAAGAACGGCCGCTTGATTGGCGGCGGAGCTAGCAGCGAGATTTTGTTGTCGTACCTTGACCCGCGTCACGGCATCGGCATGATATTGGCCGTGCTGTTTGCTGTCTATGGTGGCCACACCGTCGTCTGGGCAGAGCATAAGACGACCGAGGTTGCCGGTCTGTACGCCCACCTTATCTCCAAGTACAAGGCCACACTCATGGCTGCGGATTACCCTGGTCTTAAGCGCGCGGTGTATAACTACCAGCAAGACCCAATGACCACACGGAACTTCAAAAAGGGAATGGAGCCCAACTTCCACTCGGTCAAGCTGTGTCTCATTGACACGCTGACGGTGGACCCCGAATTCCACGAGATTCTCGCCGACCGTTGGCTGCGCCCGCTGCGCAACTCCCATGCCCGCGAAGTCGTCGCACCTATGCTGTGCCTGCCCGAGCATGGCGGCATGGTAATCAGTATCCGCGACTGGCTTGGCGGCGAAGAGCGCATGGGCTGCCCGCTCAAGCTCGACATGGGCGATGGCGACTCGGACGACGAAGACTCGGACGGCAAGAAACTCGACGAGTCCGACGTCGTCACACCGCTGGCCGAGGGTGGCAGCCAGGGCATCGGCTTTGGCTCACTGCTCGGTGGCGGCACAACCAGCAAGAAGGAGCAGCGCTCTGCTAACGAATTGAGCGAGGTCCTACTCGACAGCGAAGCTCTTAAGACGAACGAGGTTGTCGTTTTGGCCTTGGGCGAGGAGGCACGCAAGCGGGCCGGTGAGGCGGGTGCAGTGCGTGTCGGCGCTTTCGGCTACCCGATCCCGGATGCGACTATGGCTGTCGTCGACCCGGAGACGTGTCTGCTGTCGTCGCCGCATACTGTTGGTGAGATTTGGGTGGACTCGCCGTCGCTGTCCGGCGGGTTTTGGGCCCTGCCGAAGCATACCGAGCAAATATTCCACGCTCGGCCCTATAAGTTCGAACCTGGCGACCCGACACCAACAGCAGTCGAGCCCGAATTCCTGCGGACAGGTCTTCTCGGGACCATCATTGAGGGCAAGATCTTTGTGCTCGGTCTTTATGAGGACCGTATCCGCCAGAAGGTTGAGTGGGTCGAGCCCGACAACGATATCATCGAGTACCGCTACTTCTTTGTCCAGCACATTGTTATTACCATCTTGCGCACCATCCCCAAGATCTTTGACTGTTCGGCATTCGACGTCTATGTCAACGACGAGCACCTTCCTATCGTGCTACTCGAGACGACATCGGCCTCGACAGCGCCAGCGACTACGGGTGGCCCGCCGCGCCAGCTCGACACGGCCCTGCTCGACTCGCTGGCCCAGCGCTGCATGGATGTCCTTATGCAGATGCACCACTTGCGCGTCTACTGTGTTATGATTACTGCTCCTAACGCTCTGCCGCGTGTGCTCAAGAACGGCCGCCGCGAGATTGGCAACATGCTCTGTCGCCGTGAGTTTGACAATGGCAACTTGGCCTGTGTGCACGTCAAGTTTGGCGTCGAACACGCTGTGCTCAACCTGCCGTTTGGTGTTGACCCTATGGGGGGCATCTGGTCGCGCATTGCTTCCGATTCGCGTGGCCATATCTTGGCCGGCGCCGACAACCAGTACTCGGGTATTGACCGTCGCGAGGTTGTCATGGATGACAAGACTAGCACGCCGCTCAACAACTTCAACAGCATCACCGACCTCATCCAGTGGCGTGTCGCCCGCCAGGCTGAGGAGCTGTCGTACTGCACCGTTGATGGCCGCGGTAAGGAGGGCAAAGGTATTACATGGAAGAAGTTTGACACGCGGGTCGCCGCTGTGGCCATGTACCTCAAGAACAAGGTGCGCCTCAAGGCGGGCGACCACGCCGTGCTCATGTACACGCACTCGGAAGACTTTGTCTTTTCGGTGCACGCCTGTCTCAACCTGGGCATCATTGTGATCCCCATGGCGCCCATGGACCAGAACCGTCTGTCGGAAGACGTGCCTGCGTTCCTACACCTGGTGGCCGACTTCAAGGTCCGCGCCGTGCTTGTCAACAGCGAGATTGACCACCTGCTCAAGATGAAGACAGTGTCGCAGCATATCAAGCAGTCCGCCCAGGTGCTCAAGCTGGCCGTGCCTAGCATCTACAACACCTCGCGCCCACCCAAGCAGAACAGCGGCCTCCGCGACCTCGGTCTCACCATGAACCCGGCCTGGGTGCAGCCCAACTACCCAGCCCTCATCTGGACCTATTGGACGCCCGACCAGCGGCGCGTGGCCGTCCAGTTGAGCCACGACACCATTCTGGGCATGTGCAAGGTGCAGAAGGAGACTTGTCAGATGACGAGCTCGCGGCCTGTTCTCGGCTGTGTGCGCAGCACGACCGGCCTGGGTTTCGTGCACACGTGTCTCATGGGCATCTACATTGGCACACCGACGTACCTGCTGTCGCCTGTCGAGTTTGCACAGAACCCTGTTTCACTGTTCCTCATACTATCACGCTACAAGATCAAGGACACCTATGCCACGCCGCAGATGCTCGATCACGCCATGTCCAGCATGCCAGGTAAGGGCTTCACGCTACATGAGCTCAAGAACATGATGATTACGGCCGAGAGCCGCCCGCGCGTCGACGTCTTCCAAAAGGTGCGCCTGCACTTTGCCGCCACGGGCCTCGACCGCACAGCCATCAATACGGTCTACTCGCACGCTCTGAATCCGATGGTGGCCTCCCGCTCCTACATGTGCATCGAGCCCATTGAGCTGTGGCTCGACACCAAGGCGCTGCGTCGCGGTCTCATTATGCCCGTCGACCCAGACTCCACCTCGCGCGCTCTGCTGGTCCAGGACTCGGGTATGGTGCCCGTCTCGACCCAAATCGCCATTGTCAACCCAGAGAGCCGCCTGTTGTGCTTGGACGGCGAGTTTGGTGAGATTTGGGTCGACTCCGAAGCCTGTGTCAAGTCGTTTTACGGCTCCAAGGATGCTTTCGACAAGGAACGCTTTGACGGCCGCACGGTGGACGGCGACCCAAGCATCCGCTACGTCCGCACGGGCGACCTAGGTTTCTTGCACAGCGTGAGCCGGCCCATTGGCCCTAGCGGCGCCCAGGTCGACATGCAGGTCCTCTTTGTGCTCGGCAACATTGGCGAGACTTTTGAGATCAATGGCCTCAGCCACTTCCCCATGGACATTGAAAACTCCGTCGAGCGCTGCCACCGCATCATTGTGCCCGGTGGCTGTGCCGTCTTCCAAGCCGGTGGACTTGTCGTGGTTCTGGTCGAGGTCGCCCGTAAAGCCTACCTCGCCTCCATTGTCCCCGTCATTGTCAACGCCATCTTGAACGAACACCAAATCATTGTCGATATCGTCGCCTTTGTCAACCGCGGCGACTTCCCCCGCTCGCGTCTGGGCGAGAAACAGCGCGGCAAGATTCTGGCCGGCTGGGTCTCGCGCAAGATGCGGACCATGGCCCAGTTTGCCATTCGCGACATGGCCGCCCTAGACCAGGATGTTGTTGGCGGCGGTGGAGGTAGTAGCAGCGGCGCCGCTACCGATGCCAACCGGGCCAGCCTCAGTAGTATGCGCAGCGGCGGTCCAGGCGGCAGCGGTGGTGCCCAATCGTCTGTGGGTCCGCCCCAGATTCTGGAGCAACGCGAGCTCGAGCAGCAGCACGACAAGGAATTCATGTACGGCGCCGAGGGTGGTGCTCCCAGTGATCGTACGAGCAGTGTCGGCGTTGCCAGCGGCGGTGGCCTCCCTCCGCCTTCTTTCGGTGCTGTCGAGATGCCAGCCGACGATAATGTCGTCTTGACACGTGCGTCAACGGCGACCGACAGCGATGTTTACGGACACCACAGTGGCACTGGTATTGGTGAAGGCTTGAGCCATGACAACAACAATGGCCACGACGGCTATGGTGGTAGTGGCCATGATGGCACTCCTAGCTCGCACCAAAACTACAAGGACTACGACGACCACGAGTACGAGAACGAAAACGACGTTCTCACTCCGACCCAAGCCCATGTCGGTATGCTCGCCGTGCGCAATGTCGATGCCCATGCTGAGTCGAGCTCCGACGAAGACGAGCGGCCACCGCCGCCCATTGGCCGCAAACCCATCCCGCGTAAGAGCGTACAATCACCACCTCCAGGCGCACCCTCCCAGGCACCCCCACCGCCGCCACCGCAGCAACACCACCAACAACAGCATGAGATGTTCTTGCCCGGTGTTGATGGCCGGCCATCGATGAATGAAGACTGGCGGCTGAGCACGGCCATGTACAGCAACAAGGGTGGTGTTGTCGGCGCTAACAACAGCTCCAACACTGGTGCAGGCGACCGACCCGTGTCCACATCCGACGACGAGTGGGCACGCGATGCCATGCGTGGCCTGAGCCTGGCCGACCAGCACTAAGCAGACGTAGTAGACAGGACTTGAGGATTTGTTGGGTATGTTGCAACTTTTTGTGAACGAGCGGCATAGCAGGTGCAAACGTTACGGGATTTGTGCAATCCTTTTTCTTTAATTTTTCTCTAGTTTTATTCTTGGCAGTCTCATACTCTTTCTTGTTACTCTTTTTGGAATCATATTTACCTGTTTGAAAATCTCATGTGTATTTTGGTGAAGCCCGTTTGATTATCTCTCTCTCTCGCATGTCTCTATTCTTCAATAACTACATTAAAAGCTGAAGTGTGCCTCTTACAACTCATCCCGCTCTGGCATGCCCAGGCTATCGCGACCGGCCTCTCTCTCTGCCCGCAAGTGCTTGCGCTCCGTCCGCCGCGCGTTCCGCATCAGCGTGTCCCACAGCACCCGTCGGTCGCGCCCGTGCTCCGACTCCAGGACGTGCTCAGCACGGATCTTGAAGTAGATTTCCACTTTGCCATTCTCGTGGTCCGCCTTGCTGTGTTCAAACGGCCACGCCACCACCGAGTCGTCCTTGGCTACGGGCACGTACCGGCTTAGGTCTGAAAACGAATCCTCGCACTTGCCGCCGCCCTTGGCGTTGAACAGCGGCAGGATTGGATAGAGCTGACCAGGCGCAAAGAACACCACCTTGTCCCGATCGGCCACCTCGGGGAGCTTCCACGTCGACGACTCTGCGCCTTCCGTCGGTACAGCCCGCAGCGGCGCCGTCTCTGTGGCCGTCGCCGCCACCTTTTTCGGTTTCTTCTGAAACACCATGAACCGCCACGTGCGCCCGTCGTCCATTTCGGGCCGCCGCATCTCATTGTCCTCAATCCACTTGCGCACATACACGGGCAGCTCGCGCCACTCCATCATCAGCAAGTCGCGCTGCATGCCGCCGTGGTCGACACCGTCCCAGCTTCCTGGGTACGTGCGGCCGGCAATGTACTTTTGAATGCCATCCGAGAACGGGTAGAGCGGGTGGCCCTCGCCGTTGCGCAAGTCGCCGAGGCGGTAGCTGCGGGCGTGAAACTTTTTGACGACGTTGCACTTCGTCTCGAAGCCCATCGGGGGGTCACCGTGATCGGGAAAGGGGCGGTGCCAGTTCCAGTGCGAGACGATGGGGTACTCGTGGGCGTCCCAGTTGATAAAGTGTTTGCCGCCCTTTTCGTAGGCGTGGACAGGGCTGGCACCCTGCAGAAGCAGGGGCAAAAGCACGCTGGCGAGACCAGCCTTCATGGTGGCGGGGGTGTCGTGACGAGTGAATCGAAAGTTCAAGTAGCGAGGGGTGAAAGCCAAGGTGTGAAAGCCAAGGTGACGCCTGAAGGAAAAGGTCGACAGGATGATCTATCTGAAGGAAGAGCACGAAACAGCCTCGTGACTATTTAATCGTGGGGAATGGTGGCAGCAACCAAACCAGCCACGAAACAGTTTCGGGTATTCGCGAGAATCTGGCATGTGCCAGAAGCCGTGTCGCTATTCTTGTAGCTATAACTTTATTCCAACGTGTTTCTTTCCTCTGTCCCCCCGGCCATCTCGATCGGGCAATATCAACAGCCAGCTATGACATAACAACATGGAGAAATGTGGGAGGGAGACATAGGTCTGCTCGGCAATTCAGTATGGAAAGAAAATAAGTACAGCTCTTCCGGTCTTGAACCAATAGGATGCTCTTTTGATAATATCTTTGCAGCCTGTGCCGGCATATTTGCGGCCTCGATGTCAATACAGGCTAAAGTGGATGATCGAGTGATGTTGTAGCGTGATGCCATGTAGCTTTAATTTGTAGATTATTGTTGCCACTGCTGGAACATTCTGTCGTTCTTGACTGCTAGAACGTGTCCTTTATCTAACAAATCTTAATGGTTTCTGTGGGTAGGTAAGAGATATGGTGGTTGGCAGAACTTGGCGTACCTAAATGTCTTATGATAATCATTTCTTTTTTTTTAAAAAAAAAATAATAAAACACTATTGGAAAATTTAATTGTCACTAAATGTTCGAAAAGTAGGCAACAACTATTAGAGAATTAACGGGAAATAATTATCTAAAAAAATTATCGATGCTGCAAATTTTATTTTGATGGTGGAAAATATCCAAAAAGTAAACAAAGCGCCGAAAATGGTGGTAAATCTTTGCAAAATCAAATGTACCCAAAAGAACACTAAATATATCCAAAATGAAATCCAACTAAAACATCACAACTTTTACAACATATTACTGGTCGTGGTCACTACTGGGGACAGACTCTGGCTCAACGGGAGCCGCATGGATGACACGGCCGTTCTCAAGGACGACCGAGAAGTCGGCATCACGGACGGCCTCGACACGATGGGCAATCGTAATGACCGTGCTGTTGCGCAGTTCTTCCCGAAGAACCTCCTGGATCTGGAATGCTGTCTTCTTGTCGATGGAAGCGGTGGCCTATTCTGTTAGCACGCACTCATGAATTGATCTGTTATTAAGAACCTCGACCTACCTCATCCAGAATGACAATGGGGCTGCGGCGGAGGACAGCGCGGCCGAGACCAATCAGCTGGCGCTGACCCTGGCTCATGTTCTTGCCGCCGCCGTCGACACGGCTGTTGAGGGTAAAGTCGCTGGCGGCATCGGCGAGAACGCGCCGCAGAACCAGCTCGCACTCCTCGTCGGTGTGGTCACCGACAGGGTCCAAGTTCTCTCTCAGGGAACCAGGGAAAAGGACAGGGTCTTGCGCGACGAAGCTGATGCGCTGGCGCAGGGTGTGCTTGTTGACGGTGGCGACGTTCATGGCACCAATGTAGATGCTGCCCTGAGAGGTCTCGTCGTTGTCGGGAAGCACGGTGCCGAGCAGTGCCAGTGCAAGCGTACTCTTACCTGAGCCCGTACGGCCTGTGACGGCCACGGTGGAACCGGCAGGGATGCGCATGTTGATCTCGCGCAGACTAGGGTCCAGGTGCGGCGCGTAGCGGAAGGACGCATTGTCAAACACAATATCGTCGTTGGTGGTGGGCCAGGCTGCGGGAGGATCGACATCACCGACAGGTTCTTGGTCGAGATCAAGGAGTTCGGTCACACGCTCCACGGACACAAACTGCATCTGCAGCTCACCATACCGACGGCACAGAACCTGTGTTGAGTTGACAAAGTTGGCAGCGGCCGTCAGCACAAAGGCAACGAGACCGCTCGACAGGCCGGTTCCGAGAGCGGTCATGGTCAGCGCAAAGGTGGAGAGAGCAGTCAGCGCATTAAAGCGCCATTGGAGCCAGGCCTGCAGCGACCAGTAGAAGTGATCCATGCGCTGGAATGCATCGGTAGTCCTAATGATACGCTCCTGGAAGTGCGGTTGAACACGGAAGGCACGGACGGTCGTCAGGCCCTCCAGCAGGGTACCAAAGTTGGACATGAGAGGCGACAAGGAAACCATCTCGAGGCGGCGGAGTGACTGGGAGGCGGGCAGGAAGTAGAAGAAAATGAGGACAAAGGCCGAGGTCATGAAGATGGCCATGACGAGGAACGTTGGTGTAGCAGACGCAATGACCAGGATGGACGAGATCCAGTTGAGAACAAACCACGCGCAACGATGGATCTGCTGGGCGATAGCGCCGTCAATGGTACCAATATCGGAAGTCACACGGTTCATGAGACGGCCAACGGGGGTCACATCGAAGAACCGGAACGGCGCTGTGCTGACACGGATCATAACCTCCTGGAACACCTGCTTACCGGCCGTGTAGGTGATGGCAATCAGAATCGTATCGGCAAATGTGCGGAAGAAGAGTGAGGACAGAGCAAGGACAGTGAACCAAAACAGCCAGGGACGAACATCGACCTCAGGGTCAGGGAGGCCAAAGTTCTTGTCGGTCCACCCCGTACCGTTAAGTGCACCATGGTGCATAGCCACGGAGAACATGTCCTCATCGCCATGTGCACCGCTGACCAATACCTGTGCTGAGGGAGGCAGGACAGACATGATGGCTCTCTTCACGACGGTCGTAACCGTCTCGCTGCCGTAGGCCTCACCCCAAACCTTCAAAAAGTAGAAGTAGGCAAGCTTGGAGACACGGAAGCCAACGAAACTCAAAACCACCATCAGCCACCAGTGGAGACCACCGGCCTTAATGTAGCGCCAGTACACAGAGAGCATGACACCGCCGTGGGCACGGTGCTCTTCTTCGATAAACTTGTTCTTGGCGACCTTGTCAGGGGTATCATCGGGCTTGGCGTTGTCTTCCTCGCTGTTTGACGAAGAAGCACCGTCGTTGTCGGCAGATGAGCTGGCCACGCTTTCCTCACCGATGGCGACAAGAGTGGAGGGAGCGGCAGATGAGCCCTGTGTACGGCGGACCTGATCGGCATCGATCTTCGAGATGATGCCGTGCTCGTCGCTGACCTCGTAGATCTGGTCGGCGTAGTTGGCAGCAAGGTCCATGCGGTGGGTGACAAAGATGACGAGACGGTTCTTCATGAGACCGGATGTCGCAAAGAGGCGCTTCATGATCGATTCGGCAGTGTTGTGATCGAGGGCGGCAATGGGGTCGTCAAGAAGCAGGATGCGGGCACGGCTGTAGACAGCGCGGGCCAGGGCAACACGGGCCTTCTGGCCACCAGACAGACCGATACCATTCTCGCCGACATTCGACATATCGCCGGCTTCAAACTCGGCAAAGTCAGGCAGCAGACAACACGCTTCCACAACACGGTGGTAGCGGACCTCGTCATACGGCAGGCAGAACAGGATGTTTTCACGGACAGTCATGCTCTGTAGCCAAGGTGTCTGGGCACAGTAGCCGAAGGTCTCCTTGGGAATAGTGCGAGTGCCACCATGCTGGTCCATCTCACCGAGCAGAGTCATGAGCAGGGCTGTCTTGCCAGTGCCAACCTTTCCACAAATCACGGTCAAACCAGGTCCCTCGGCAGTAAAGTTGACCTTTGTCAGGATCGGGTTCTCGGCCGTGGGCCAAGCGAAAGCAGCGTCCTCAATACCAATGTAGAGCGGTCCAGGAGGACGGATAATGCCGTCGACAAGATCACCCTCGGGTGCTTGTGTGAGCACGTCACGCTGTTCGTCGTCGATACCCTCCTTGTCGGGCTCGGCCATGAAAGCCTCAATGCGACGGATAGCAACATTGGCGTTAAGCAGCACTGTGATCAGGTCAGGCAACTCGCGCAGACTCTGCTCGAGCAAGTTGAAAAGATTTAGGGCGGGGAAGGCGATATCGATAGTGAGTGGGCGCTTCTCGATGACAGTGTAGGCGTAGAAAGCAGCAACGGGGAAGAATGAAGCGGCTAGCTGGTTGACGACAGAGATAGCTTTCTGGATCAGGTTGGTGATGACACGGTAGTTGAGCTCCTTTTGACGTGCGGTCAGGATGTTGGCAAGCCACTTGTCCTGCCAGTCGTACCAACGCAAATGGCGGATCGACTCGATAAATTGCGAAGTGACCTGGAGCTTGATATCGGTGACGGCACGACGAGCGAGCTCCCAGCGGACGAGAACCTTGACAATGTAAACGTTGATGATCTGGGCCGCCACAATCACCAAGATGCCCAGAAGCGAGGCACCACCGAGGACGTTCCACAGCAGGAAAATGGAGAGAATAAAGTTGAGAGGCTTCGTGAACAGCGTGGGGAACTCCCAGAAGCGCTGTGCGACCTCGTAGACATCGTTGCGCATGAGGTTCAGAATTTTGCCAGTGGATGCGGGTGCCGAGCCGCTGACGACGCTGTTGGCAATCTCAGTCATGCCTCCACCACCTCCAGGACCACGAGCACCGGCAGCGCGGCCTCCGCCTCCTCCTCCGCCACCACCGCCGCCGCCACCCTGCGCAATCAGCATTCTCGGGCGAGGGGCAGCCGAATCCCTTCTCCGCTTGCCCTTCCCACCCTTCTTGCTGCTGTCCGCATCTGTGTGGCCGGGGAATGTGAAAGCCTTGCGGCGCAGGGTCTTTTCGTAGATCATAGTGATAAGCTCACCGCGGGAGCGTTCATAGCAGCGGCGAGTAAACCACAGAGAAAATATACCGGCTTGGGCACGAGCAATGTTGGTGATGCAGATAAAGACCGCGTAAACCGATGCCACGCGGATGCTCGCATTCGGGCCTTCCATTGACGCGAGAAGCTGCTTCAAGAGAATGATGGGCAGCATGGACAAAACAGAGTCGAGGATACCTAGGAAGGAAGTGATGATCAGGTCGGGCGCGTTGACCTTGACAACACGAGTCGTGACGGAACCCTTGACGTCGTGGAAGAGGCGGTACAGACGGGCGTGCTGGAATTCAAACGGCAGATGCCAGACGTCCTCGTCCTGGAGTTGACGGGAGGCGCCCAGGCTGATAACCGGAGCCATCCAGTTGACCGTCATCCACTGGTATAAGTTTAGGTTGTCTTCGGGGCTGCGCTTGGTGATGGAGGGCGTCTCAAAGAGGCCGGCAATCTTGTCGTTCTCACGGCCGGTGCCGAGACGGGGATCACGCATGGGCATGACCATCATGATACCGATGGAGAGGCCAGTGACGCTCATCTCGGCCAGCCAGGTCAGGTTGAGGGGCCACTGAGAGAGGACAGGGACGCCAAACAACAGCGCAATCTGGACGATCAGTGTAGTGATATAAATGAAGAGGACGCTGCCAGGAAGCGACCGGGGACGATCAACCGCCAGCAAGATGGAGGTAATAAACTGTTAGGTTAGTACCGTGAAATGCTTGTGAGACAAGTATTTGAACTTACGCAAGGTACAACTGGCGTCAGGTAGAGGTAACCATGGCCGGCTGCAAAGGTCAGGATCAGGCTGGTAGCCACGCCGGCCACGGACAGCAAAAAGAGCGTAACCGACATCAAGTGCCAAGACTGGATGGTAAGCGACGCAAATCCGCCGCCAATGCTCACCGGCCGCACATCGACCACGCTGTTCCGACGGCCAAAGCCAACGACGGTGCTGCTAGCACTGCTGTCGGTTACATTGTCGGTATCGGACTCGACGGCCTCTTCGGTGGGTTCCTCGACAGCGATTTCCACGGCCGAGTTGCTGGCGGCGGCTTCGACATCGGTATCGGTGTTGTCGGCGTTCTGAACATTGTACCGGCCGCTCTGCTGAGAAGCGGCGCCATTCGACGGAGGCAACCGGCCGTTTTTCAGGCCGAGTTCGTCCTCTTCTGTCGCGAAGCCGCGCAGCCAAACCGGCCGGCGGTTCCACAGCGGTTGCAGTGCATAGCGGCCGACAAAGACCAGCAGAGCAATCCACACGGGAAAGTAGGCTACAATACCGGGGCAGCCATCGCCAAAAGTGGCGCTTTCAGGTATCTGGTTTGTGTCAGCATTTGAAGTGTACATAGACTAATTGCAGATGTGGTGAGAAAGTCCATGGTCATGAAACCCGGGAGATTTGACTTCAGGGGCTGTGTGGGCTTGTGTCTGCTGCTAGTATTGACAAACGTGGAAGGCGCAATGCGGGCATGGAATCGCGACCGGCATCGCTTTCCGAAAAACGTGGGGAAAGAAAAAGCGACATGCGGCAGCCGCGTGCCGAGTCAAGAAGGTAGGAGCGGCTGGGCGCCGGAGAGCTTCATACGCACCCAAATTTGCTGGCAGCATGAATAGCAGGGCCAAATATGGTTCGTCCAGTTCGGGGGTGACGACATGGCCCTTCAAAAAGACGGGGGTCGGGGTATCGAGGAAGTGTGAGGGCGCGGCGAAACGATTGGTGCGCCGTGAGAATGTGAGAAAGCTGGCCGAGGCTGAGACGGCTCAGAAAACGGCAAAAAGTTCCCAAGATGCCAAGAAATATCCAATGTGAGAAATATGCGTCGAACCTGGAGAAAAGCGTGCTGATGTCGAGGAAAGAACGCTCGAATAAATGTGGTGATGTTAGGAAGGCGCGTATGTCGGACCTTCCAAATGTACAACAAGCAACAATGATGCCGAGGAGTGGCAAGTGCGACCGAGTCGGGGGAGCTCCCAGCGAAAGCGAGAAATCAACTGGGGAAAGGAGCAAGACAGCAGCAAAAGAACAAAAGGAACAAAGCCGAACAAATCAATGCAGAACTGCCAATGGTTCCAAAAAACGAGTGTGAGGCAGAACTAAGAAAGAATATGAAAGGAGGAGAGAATAGCTAGAAGGATGCAAGCTTCAAGAAAAATGGATATACGTCGTAAGAAGAGAACCCACGTTGCACGGCGGGTGCAGTACGTAACCATTCGCGGCTG
>JANSLP010000472.1:0-19439 GCA_029298735.1 Ophiostoma sp. CBS 140.51
GTCAATAGAATTTTCTACTATTTTTTAGGGTAAATTTTAAAAATAAAATCTAGATGGAAAATTACGAGAGAAACAGATAAAAACTAAATTTACATGATAGAATACATAAACAAAATGTACTTCAGTTTAAATAATATTGTGTTAGAGCTATGAATAAAAAATAGAAGAAGCAAGGCTGATGCTAAAAACCAAGGTATAACGACAAAAAAAGATTGCTAATAAGACAATAGGAAAGACAGGAAACGAGGATGGGTGAATCGATATCATATGGCCAAACATAGCGAGGCAAAGTTACAAAAAAAAAAGGTAGCACTAAAAGCCAAGGTGGTAAGTAAAAGGTGGTGGCCTGGGCCATGTGTTGTTGACAAAGGAAATACGTAAAAGCAAAAAACCAAAACCAATAAAAAGATACCATCCTTGGCCCAATCACAATATGCGACGCCTGTTAAGACAAATGTGAACGGTCCGTGAGTAATATCGGTATATGAAGACGATGAACGAATGTAGAGAAGAGGCAAAATATGAGAAGGGGTGACGATAAGGCTCGTCTTAGCCTGTAACACGACGAACCCAGAGAGTTGTGGGTTCATACTCGGCGTTCTTGTCGAGTCGCTTGTAGGCACGATGCAGCTTCAGGCCAATTTCATACTCCTCGCGCTGGATCTCGGCAAGATCAGCGCGCAAGCCTTCGACCTTGCGCTTTTCCATCTCGCGCTTATGCAGGACATCGGGCGTTGCCAGGAGATTGTCGGTCGGCATGAGTTCCGTCATTTGCTTGATGCTGCGACCGATGTTGATGCGGCGTTGGGCAAGACTGGAGAGCTGAGCATTGAACATGGTGACCCGGTCCTTGGCCGTCATTTCTGGCGGGGCCAGCGGGAGATTCTTGTGTATGGATCCTGCCATTGACGCGCGATCTGAAGAGTCTGGGGCCTTTGACGCGCCCATGAGATGCTTGTTCCGTAGTTGGTTGTAGATGGACTCATCCGGGGAGGCATTGTCTTCACCACCGCTGCTGTGGCTAAGATAATCACCACAATCGGCCGTGTCACGTAGCGGCGAGTAGTTTCCAGTCATCCACGGCGTCTTGAGACTGATCACAATTGGCTCGTTTCCATTTCTAATGGAGTTCGGGCTGGTATGTCCCATGCGCGGTGGACGCCGCCGATCCATGACATTGCCTTCATCTCCAAGGCTTGGAAGTGGCTTGGTGATGATGGGCGTGGGCTTCTGTCGTGGTGGTGAGGTCTGCTCGACGGGGGTGCTTTCGACTTGGATCACTGGCCGGCGTTTTGTTGCAGCTTGGTATGGCGGGCTGGACCGCAGAGGGTTGGGAATAGAAGGCATCTCGGGCGCGTCAGTGGCATCGAACTCGGCCTGCGACTCGTGCAACGTTGAGTTGTATGTGGTAGCGCTGAACCGCGATGGAGGCTGCGTCCATTCGTTTTTCTGAGGAGGAGGGCGTGGCGAGACTGGGGACGAGACAAAGTTGGGATGAGAGCGGTTGTTGTAGTTGAAAGGATCACTCTCATCGTAGCTGGCAAGAGTTTGATGCGAAGGAGTCGGCTTCCGTTTAATTTTGGACGATTGTGGACGCGAGTCCTGCTGTAGTGCTGGCTGCTGTTGATGGGATGAAGGAGACTCTTTGTAAGTGGGGTCTGCAGACTGAGGGGGGCTCGGGTAACTTTGGGTGCCAGGCGTCGCAGGGGACATTGGCTTCTGGGTGGTCTGTGGTGTGGGTGTCAGTGCTGGATGTTCAAAGGACGCTACGACGCTGCGAGCGACCGCTCGGATTGGCGTTTCATCCCTGAGTGGAGGAGGGCTGACAGGGGGTCTTACAATGCTAGAATTGTTCTGGCGAGGAGGAGATGAAATAATGACCGGATTTGCAGCAGTAGTGTCGTCTGTAAGTTTGGGCAGAGAACCCACGCGCTTACTGCTCTTGCGCGGGATGTTGAGCGGTGCCACTTCCGGCGTGTCGTGAACAGGTGCAACCAGGGTTGTGCGGCCACTTGCGCCATGCCATGCAGGTCGATTGGACGTGAAAGCTCCTGCCGCGGGATCTGTAGACGACGACAAATCTTTTGGCTGAGATGCAACAGGCACTGGCAGAGACGACGCAACAGGAGCTGGAGGAGAAGTAATCGGGATGGCTGTTGGGGATGCAACTGGTGATCGTGGGGAAGCAACATCCTTCGGTGGCGGCGCAGGCTGAGCTGCAGAGGCAGAAGAGGCCGAACCCGTTGTGCCAGTGCCCACCTGTACGGTACGACGAAGCCGACTGGCAAAACTAGCAATGCCACTTGCCGCAGATGCCACCTTCCCTTCATTCGCAGCCGGGTCCGTTGGGCTGGTAGGGTCAGTGCCCGTTACGGCCAAACCACGAGCATACTCGATAGGTTTTACCTGGCTTGGCCGGCCCTTTTGGGAGCTGGTGAGTTCACCAGTTTGCGGATCCCAACGGACTTCGCCGCCTTTGTAGCCACGTTTGGATGAGGCGATCGAGTTGCTGCGTTCTTGGGCCTGTTGCATCTGCTGGAGGCGTTCTCTTGATTTCGTCTCACGCAAAGTCTTTGCTGCGGCTTCTGCATTCTGTCGCCGTTCTCGCCGCATCATGGGAATATTGCTTCGCGACGCAGACGGCGGCCGGCCATCGTGAGCCGAATCCGCTTGTTGTGTAGCCTGCGCCGCGGCCATATCAAATTGAGGCTCGTCGCGCTCGACGGGACTGATGTCAGGGGCTTTCGGTGGGGGGTGATTGTGCCTGCGATTACGGTTAGGAATAAGTGTGTCGTGTGTAAAAAATGACCCGGCCTTGTGAACCGGAACACAGTTCGAGTCTACATCAGGGCTGTCGGCTTACGCTAATTCGGCAGCAGAAAGTTCAGGAGAGCTTTCTGGTGATACTCCGTCGGCGTTCCTGACGTCTTTCGGCTGTGAGTAGTATTGGTATTGAGACCGTGGGTCTTGATACTGGTAACTTGGCTGTTGCTGTTCCTGATACGGGGGCTGTTGATATTGTTGTTGGTACTGCTGCTGCTGCTGCTGGAGCTGGAGGCTCGTGTTGATCGGACTCGGCTGGGAGTAAATGGACGACGAAGGGCGGTTTGCGCCTCGTTTCGGGTTGCGGGCCGGAGGTAGTTGGGAGTGTCGAGACGGAGCTGTGTTTCTGTTTGTAGTCGCAGGCAAGGTCAGTTCATGGCCGAGAAGAAGAAACGAGTCGGATGGGGTGCCAAGTGCTAAGTCAGGAGCATCATGAAGATGGGCGATAATGTGATCCGGGGATTGAACGGGGAGAAGTCGTACGGGGGCGTCGAGAAGAGTAGGAAGCCAAACAAGAGAAATAGGACAAGCCACTGCTAGGACCAAAAAAGGAGAAAGACAGCTAGCTCGAGTTGCGTAACAAGAGCTATATTGGCTGTCCGTTCCAGTAGCACATAGCAAGACCACGATGATGACGAGGAAACACGAAAAAGACAACACAGGCAAAGATGGGCAGTTGTACGCTGAGGAAATTCTAGCAATAGCCCCGAGTCCGACCAGCGCCAAAATAGGGAGGAGATGAGCAGGAAACAGGGAGATTAATTGCACCAGGGGATGTTTTTGGTGGAGAATGCGACGAGGTTGTGGGGGTGTTGCAGGGGGAAAGAGTGTGTGGTTGTTGGCTTGAGAGGTTGAGACGTAGACCCCGCTGTGGCAGCCGTCTTTCGGGTGGGCATCAAACAAGTCGAGAAAAGCAATAAGATGTGAAATAAGCACTTACAGATGTTGTTGAAGATGCTGTTGCTGCTGCTGCAGGTACTCTCGTTGAAACTGCTGGTATTGTTGGTACTGCAATTGCTCCTGCTGTTGTTGCTGCTGTTGCTCCACAAACTCGCGTGGCGGAAAGGCTGGCGCCGGTCCGCCCTGAATGGAGTAGCTGTAGCCTGCCATTATTGACGTAGGTTGGCGCGACTTGAGTGGTTGGAGTTTGACAGACGACAAGTGATTCTGGAATGTGGTCTAGAAAACGGATGTTCAACGGCCGTGATCAGAACTGGTAATGCGAAGCAGCGAGTAAGACAGTCGGTCTGTCTCGGTCTCTTGTTGTGCCTAGGCCGGAGGTGGACTCGGCGCTTCTGTTCCCGCGTCCCAAAGAGTTTTGTGTTGTTCTATAGTTGTGTCGCTTTGTCGATTTTCGTGAAATAATCAGGCGGGGAGGAGGGATGGAAGTCGAGACCGCGATATATATCTCAACGTTCGGCCCTCGCAAAAGTCGTCTGTCTTCTGCTCCTTGATCACAGCCCGGAGGACTGCGACAAGTCCTTTATGAGCCTATTTCGCAGCCGTTTCCTGCGCCAACGCTGTCCTGGTGATTTTCTCTCTGCGCCGCCAGTGGTGCTGCCGATGGCACTGTTGTCCAGGGAAGATGCCTGTTCGCCTTTGAGGTCTCTAACACGCAAAGCCACCACCAAGCAAGATGATAAAGGCGACGAAGCGATGTTCTGGAAACTTTCGACTGGTTCCGATGCGAGGTCTATTGGCGATCGCGCAGCCGTGCGTATTCGTGCACGAGCGAGAGACTGCGGGTACCCTGACTGGTGTTCTGCCTGCCTTACTTGCGGCACTTTAGCCAGCGATCCCGAATGCCACACGGCACGTCACGACACGACACCACCCGTCTGTTGAAATCTAGGCTGGCTTGGTCGTCGCGACGGGAAGGTGTAGACCGTTGCGTAGCCAGAAAACGAAGCGTGTGTAAGGACGTATGTCAGATCACCAGCAAGGAGGAAAAATGGAGGGGAAAAAGTGCTAGAGCGCAAAAAATCAGACAGTCGGCGAGCGCATGAATGGCCTCAAGTAGCGATCGCTTTCTGTTGGCGCACCCGTCTGTTCTTGTCCTCGTTTGTCGAGAATAGCGCAGTACTGAGGAAGTTGGTAAATGCGCTGTAATTAAAGGTTAAGATGAGTGACGTCGTTTTGTTGGTCGGTTGTTTCAAGCGGCTGTATGCTGGAGAAATGAGGACAAGCCACCAGAGCGTATGCGCGAGAAATCACTGCCTGTCGTGTCGATTCTCTCGTCGGTTGGTGTCTTTTCAGTTCAGAGTTTGGTGTTGGCTGAAAGCTTGACGTTGACATTGACTTCGCCAGTCAGTGTGGCCTGAGAGGGACAGGAGGATATAAAAACAAGAAAAATACGGCTGGCTCCTGCGTTTGGCCAGGATCCTGGCCTTTATTGTCTCTGAATGCGACAGTCCCGAATGCGCCTAATTGAGTGGCGTGTGCAGGTTGCGTCAAGCTTGGCCGTTTTGGTTGGTCTACTTGTCTCTGTCGCCCTTACAGCTGGTGATGGGTACTTTCCCCGCAACACAGCCACCGACTGCGTTTGTCGAGCTGAAATGAAGCCGTTGCTTTTGAGCCCTTGTCGGCTTTTTTTCGTGTAGACGTCTGGATGTTGGTTATTGAAATCATCAATTTGGTCGACACTTTGTTAACTGCTGGCCAGTCGTCCTTGGCGATGTCGAAGGTTCGTAAAGGGAGGGGGGGGGCGCCAACGGACGAAGGAGAATGGACACGGCTGGCGCCGCAGAAACGAGCTTGATTAGTTGGTCGGTTGGCTGTTAAAAATCGTGGTTGGATGGTTGACGGCCAGGGGCAAAGTGACATTTGTTGTTGGTGATTTTGTGTTTGTGAGAACTCAAATGGACAGACTACGACTCCCATCCTCAACACAAAAACGGACAGTACGCGCACAAAAATAGCAGGCGCGAATGGAGCACTCAATTTGTTCCTTCTGGCTGCGAGGCTGGCCGGTCGCTCCTTCCATTCCATACGAAGCATACAGTGACAATTTTGCCACACGCAATGACATAATTTCGACCTCGATCCTCATGGCCCTTCCTCTACCCACGTCGAAGTACAATCTGCAAGCCTGGCCGTATTCCAAGTCTCCTTCTCACATCTGCTCTGTAACTACGGAGTACTCCGCACACAGTACACATTACGACGTATTACGCCCTGTATGTGCCAGTTTGGCCCAACTCCGGACAATTGATGCGGTCAGGCCCATGAACTTGGCCATATTTACACGATCCCGACGACTCGGAGCCCGTTTCGCTCATAACTGACAGTCAGCATTTCATGCCCAGACAGTGAAAACGCGAGATCAAGTCATCGAGTAGGCTGGGCTCTGTCTTCGTTCGAAATGATACTCACGAAAACGGAGGCAGGACTGGCCAGGACATGGCCTGGCCCGTCACGACCAGAACGAGGCCTGCCAAGCCAGTCCTTGGTGTGTTTCACCACGGGCTGGGGTTCGCCTTTTTGTGCACATTTCAGTGGATCCTCTGGCGGGCAGGGTGGCCAAGCGTGTTTCAAAGCCCTGTGGGAATGAAAGACCCCTCCCAAAACGCTGCACAAATGTTCAGACCTGCAAAGTGACAGGGAAAAAGGGGAGCGTGGACGTGCAATTTGTCCCCCTTTCTAACCTTTTCGATTCATCCGGTCTTTCGTTCCTGCTGAGCCCCAGTGCACGGGTTTATTTTGGAAGATTTGTTCTTATTTTTGAGATAAGCTTCCTCACCTCGTGGCAGGGGTAATTCAGCTCCAAACGCGGAATCACGTGAAGCAATTTAATGGCGTATTCGTTGATTCTGCTTGTTGAGCTTATTATGTCTGACTGGATAGAAATACGCATGCAGAGTACATTCACACGGCCGTTTACTGGTATTGAAACACTAGGAAATAATACACGGCCGTGGCTGTAGTCTTACGAAAAGATTCACCCGATTTTGTGTCTTGCATGTGCTTTAGGACGATAAGGTAGGTAGAGACCCACCATTGCCAGCTGCTGTCAGCTGCACGCTATCGCCCCGCCATGGCCATTTTGACAAGGCTCTGTTCCTGGCTTTCCCGTTCCAAAATAAGCTGGCGTTTGTTCCGCCGGACACTTGCATCGCATTCTCACAATCCGGCATTTTGATATCAGATTCACGGCACAGAGCCGCCAAGGGCCTTGATTTGATAACTGCCGCAACAAGGCTATGCTGCATCGGCTAGACGATGAAGGGGCGCGATGACGCTCTTTCTGCGGGAGCGGGGCCCGCCAAGAGCAGCAGCAATGCCGACGATGACAAGACCGGAGGTGGCGGGGGCACCAACGACGGTATATATGGCGGTGGGGTGTATCCCGGTATTCTTCCTGCAGTCCCGGTAGACGGTGTGCCCATCATTCCGGACAAAGACCGCCGCACCAACGCTGCCACGGCAGCCTCAGCCGCTGGTGTCCGAGCCTTGTCGGCACAGGCACTCCAGTTCTACTTCCGTGCGCCGGTCAAAGCGTTCTTCCGCACACGAGTCGACTATTTGGCTTACGCCCGAGGTGCCGATGGCGGATTCTCAGCCAACGCCGCCGGTGCATCGCGATTCCGGACATGGCTAAATGGCACAACACCTGGTGTCTTGGCACTTGCCATCAAACGGCACGGCTGGTCCGTTGTGCCTGACCAAGTGCTGCCACCTCTTATGGCGAATATCGGTGTGGCAGCTGTGTTGTACACAAGCTACCTGCAGATCCTCGCCCAGTTACATCCAGAAAGTGGACAGGCACGGCGGCGTGTGTACCCTCCGCCAGCGCCTACAGAGACGTTTGTGGCCGGTTTTCTTGCCGGAAGCTTACAGAGCTTGGTGGCTGCACCACTGGATGCCATACAGGCACGTTACGATCATAAAACAGTAGCTGCTGGTACTGTCAACAACGGCACCCCTCAAAGCATGTGGGCATTTAGTGCAGCCAAGCTGCGCGAGATTGGGCTTCGAGGCATTTTTGCTGGCTGGGGCCTGTCGTTCGTTAAGGACAGCTTCGGAAACGGCGTGTTCTTCTCGGTCTTCGAGTACGTGAAAGCCCAAAGTTACTATAGCTTTGTGGCGTACTACTATGGTGCTCTTGACGGGTCCATGATCCTCGAGCAGCAGATGCGGGAACAGGCCGCAGAACGGCGGAAGAAAGAACGGCAACAGTGGGTTCAAGGCCAGGTCAATGATCTTGATGCTCGTATTGAAGGAGCCAAGCACGCTCTCCATGGCGATCAGGAGCAAACATCCGGCCAAGAACACACACGGCACCAGCACTCCGCCATACCCCTAGTTCCCAAAGCGTGGTCCGAAGCACGGGCTCGGGAACGCGCAGAGAAAGAAGCTGCCATGCCTGTCGTTATTCGGCCTCATTATACACTCGAGCCAACATTTTTGCTGCTCGCCGGTGTGAGTGCCTCTTTTGCCCAGCAGGTGCTCCTACATCCCCTCACACACTTTCAAGTTGTGCACTGGGACATGCTGGAAGACCTTGACGCGGCAGTCAAGGCCGACCGTGAGGCCGCAGCAGCTCGGGCGGCGGCATCAAAGCTCGCCACTGCTAACGGAAATGGTGGTATCGGTGCCCGTGACGGCTCTGGCAATGGTTCCTCGGGCCGCAGCAGCCTACGCAGCCGTATGAGCCGCATCTTCAGCCTACCAAGGTTCCACTTCATGCGCACATACTACCACGCCTACCTGCAAACACTAAGTACTTGCACCGATATGGCCACAGCCGAGGGTCGGTCATTGTTGTCATGGCTATACCGTGGCTTCTGGTGGAACGCCATCCGACAGGTGCCAAGTACGAGTGCTGGCCTCATCATATTCGAATTGTTACGCCGAAAATATGGCATGGCCGGAGAGGAAGTGCGTATCAACCAAGATGGTTATGACATCCTGCTCCGTTAGGATGACAGACGGATCCCCCCTTCTTTTATTCTACTTTTCTTTGCTACTTTTGACATCTTTTGGGACGGTTCAGCATTAGACGGCGTTGCTTTATTTTATCATACACGGCCAGAATGTCGGCTTGTATTCCCTCACATCTCACTTTGCTCTATTTATTGCTGTTTGCCTATCTCTCCAGGCAATCCTCTCTCCTGCACAGTTTACATATATTACTCGAATAAATACAACGCCACATAATATAGCATCTCTGCCTTTCTGCATAGATTTTGTCTCCTTTGTATCTAATTGTCTTCTGGACCGTCACCATCGCCAGGCTCATCTGTGGGCTCAGCAGACTTGGCCGGTGTCGACAGCGATGGAAACTGTGGCTGCGATTCTGAGTCCGTCGAGGCTGGTGGTCGGGGGTAGACCGTTGGACTAGGGTTGCGATGAAGGGACGATGTCAACGGCGAGTCGGAAATGGTTGGAGAACATCCAACAGCTCCACCAAGAGCAGACCCACCAGACACAGTCTCTGTCACATTGACGGTCCGAGTGAATTCGACTGTGCTGGTGGATATAGAAATACGAGTGAGATTCACTACAGTTGTCGTTCGAACCGTAGTGAAGACAGCCTCGGTTGTGGTTGCTGGGCTTGTTGCCACCTCCGTCGTTGTATCGGTAACGATCACTGTAGAGCTGACTGTCTCTGTAGGTGTCTCCGTAGTCGTAGCCGTAACTGTGACGGTAGAAGTGGTGTCGGTAGTACTGGTGGAGACCACAGTCTGCGTGACGGGGAGACACTCCTCTGAGCTCGTACTTTCTACTGTGATAATGGTAGCCGTGTGCGTTTGAGTCTCGGTGACTGTTGTCGCGGCACAATTGGTTCCAGCCCTATTAGATGAGGAAGGTGTGGTTGTGTTCGCCCACAGGGGTGTTGCGATGGCAGTGGTAGTTGTTGGAGCGGCCGTCACATTCGCACTAGTTGAGCTATTTGCAGCTGATGTCATGGGCATCGTCTGGAAAATCACGCTGGTCACATTCAAGAAGATGGTCTCGAAATACGTGTAAGTCTCGCTGAATCTTTCAGTCACGGGCACAGCTGTCGCTGTTAATGTTACTTGAACATATCGGGTGGATGTGACAGCCTCTGTCTGCGTGACGGTGGCGACGTGTGTCTCGGCAGCTGTGGTTACTTGTGTCGAGGTGAAAATTTCAGTAGATGTGACTTCCGTGAGCACGGCACTCGTCACTGTTAACCAAGTCGTTTCAGTGTCGGTCTTCTCAAATGTTCTCGTATAGTTCACAGTGAGGCGTGAAAACGGGACGTCGGGAGCAAGAGGCGTCGTTGGAGATGCTTTTGGCACAGCGTTGGTGGATGTGCGCAGGATCGTTGTTGTATTTGCCAAGGGAGAATCGTCCACCTTGTCTCGGTGAGCAAGGTAGAGGTCATGCGAGCCATTCGGTATGGCGACAACGCATTGTGCAAGAGTGACTGCACAAATGGCCATGCCATATGATACCCATGATGCAATCGTCATGTTTATAAAGTATGAAAGGTGGTGCTGGTAGGAGATATGCGGACGTGAGGGAATTGTCAAAATATCAATTTGATATTCATACAAAATCAGACGGCATCTAGTGTTATACTTTCCTCATCTCCCTGGCCTAGGTCTTTGCGATTTTAAATGGAAGGCATAACCACAGCTAAATACAGAGTACCAAAGTATTCACTTTGCCAAGGCCCTGAGATGAAAGGCAGCTGTTCCTTGCTTTTTATTAAGTTCAGATAACCGAAGAGGGGATTTCATAATATAAAATGTGATGCCAAGTCGACGGATATGAGAGAATAGCCCAAGAAAGTGTCGAGCAAAGCACGGGAATGCCTTGAACGAGTCTGCCAAGTTTCCAGTGGGTCTCGGTGTAGTTAGACTTCCTTTCGTCCCATGTTCTCGGGATATATAGTGGCTGCAATTTGGCTATGGGCTATTTTCCGAAGATGAGTTAAGCACAGTTGACAACCCCCATGGTGGTAATTTTTGCCTGAAAGGACAACCCGTGAAGTTTAATTGGCATTGCAGGAGGAGGGTTAGCTGAAGGACAAAGCCTCGGCAAGCATTTGTGCTTACTAGAATCTTGTCAATGTCCTGCGACACCTGAGTGTATTGAGTTTTAAAGTTTGAAGAGAGATAATAAACAACCCATCACCGAACAGCAACATTTGATAACAGTAAGGCGGGCGTTAACATGGCCCGGAAACTCCTGCATCAGCCTAAATATCCCTGCTGGTCAAAGTCAACCTGCCACAACATAGTCTTGTAAGCGGTTGAGATTTTTTTCAGCAAGGATCGTTCGTGATGCCGAAACCACATTGCAGTAAGTGTTCATTTCTGTTCCTGGGACTTGCTCCCTTCTCGGTATTCGGCACCTTGTCACTTCCGGTCAACACTTGCATGGACAGGGGACCGAGCAAGCGGTATGTTCGAGCGTGAAAGAACGTGGGAATAGAATGTCGCAGATCACATCAGCCTTATATAGAAATAGGCGACTGATGCCGAATGTCATTTTTCGTTGTATTTTACTTTTAAATGCAACCTGCTTAGCATGGCCCGTGGTTAGGTCTCAGCCAGCCTTCTCTGGTAGTAAGAAATTTCACATAAGCATGTGGAAACAATCTTGGCTGCTATTAAACACTCTTCAACATCTGTTTCCAAACTTGTGTATGATCGTGGCCATGCAGCTTGGTATTGGCAAAAGTATACTAGCATGACCCGTCGAGAACCAGCAGGAGTATTCTTCTGCAACCTCCTGACATATGCAGCCCCCCTCTTTGGACATGTTATTCGCCGCACCCATTCTCGGATTTAGGGCCCAACTACAGGGCCGGGTTCGAAAACGAGTACGACCATCCGGGTCGTCGCTCAGTTGCTTGTTGCTTTTGATTCGGGGTTCTCCACGTTTTGGGTCGGTGGAGGTTGTTAGCTTAGTCTGCTGTGCGTTGGAGCTCGGCCGTTAGCTGGTAACATCTGGACCTCGCTTGCACTAACGAATACGGGTACGATTACGCCGAACGTCAGGATGCGCAGCCGGCGGAGTACTGCTATTTTGTCTCCGATACCCTGACCAGTGAGAAAACATGATAAAGCATGACGAAAAAGAGGAGAAGTTGAAGAAAAGAAGCAATAGAGGGGCTGAAGGGAGTTTCCTTTCCATATCTGCCCAGTAAAACTAACTTTCGTGAGGAGATGCAGCCAAGCACCAAGGTTGGCAGGAATGGCAGGCAGGGTCCCCAGTAGCAAACAGCTAATGTAGGAGGCGCCCATCTCCATGGTGTCCACCGCGTGCACGAGTGTTCGGATCTGTACGAGTATAAGAAGTGTCGGATATCCTGCTTGTCAATGTTCTTTAAAGCTGTCTCGGCTCGATCTGTTCAATCAGTATTCAGACTTGCAACTTTTTTTTGGCACCCACTGCTCTACTCCCTTCTTGTTCTTCTTTCTATATACAAAATCAAAATGGCGTCCACGACTCTGTCCGTTATCGTCACTGGCGCTGCCGCTGGCCTTGGCAAGTGCATTGCCACCGAGTTCTTGAAGCGCGGCTGGCAGGTAGCTCTTGTCGACATCGCTGCTGATAAACTGTCTGCTGCTACTGAAGAGCTCAGGACTCTTGGTCATCAAGGCGAGGCTCTTGCTGTCGAGGCGGACATTACGAACGAAGAGTCTGTCAAGGCCATCTTCGACAAAACTGTGGCCGCTTTTGGTCAGGTTGATGCACTCGTCAACTGTGCCGGCATCATGGATAAATTCCACGCTACCGGTGAGCAGGATGTGGCGTTGTGGAACAAGGTGCTGGATGTTAACCTCAACGGCGCATTCCTGCTATCTCGCTTGGCCGTGCAAGAGTTCCTGCGCGAGGGCCGTGTTGTCCGTAACGGCGACGCGACTGGAGAGGTAAAGACGGGCGGCGCTATCATCAACATTGCCTCTATCGCTGCGTTCCGTGGCGGTGCTGCAGGTGTGGCTTACACAACGAGCAAGTTTGCAGTACTTGGTTTGACGACAAGCACGGCCGCTGCGTACGCCCGCCAAGGCATTCGGTGCAACGCCATCTGCCCCGGCGGCATGGCCACATCCATTGCAGAAGACTTTGACTACAGCAATTTCGGCCAGCTGTTCAGCTCAGTCATGAAGATCAATGAGGTCTCTGCAGGCCTGTCAGACACTGGTCGCCTTGCCCGCCTGGTTGTCTTCCTGTGCGGCGAAGACGGGCAAGACATCAGCGGCGCCGTGATCAAGGTGGACCGTGGTTGGACAGCTGTCTAAAGCGCTCGGATACCACTAACGATACCTGGATCCAGCTTTGCAAACGTCTTGGGTAGCGTACAAGGACGGAAATATACTTCGAGGAGATCAGCAAATTTTCAGGCAGCCTGATAGCGAAAAAGAGTTTGCGAACACCGAAACGAAATTTGTTTCTTCATTTGCCATTTTTGTTTTTTGGTTAACTGTTTTTTTATTCGCTTGGATACCATTTGGCATAGAGGTTGCCACAACTTACAATCTCGGATTCTATGTTTACGCAATAAAACCCCTGCTCGCCACGCTACTTCCTTTTCGTTCTTCGACAATACGTTAATTTTGTTCGATAATGTTGAAAGTAGTCTAGGCATTATTTTTACTCCAGATTTACGTCGCATAGTAAATAAATTAAGTGCAATGTGCACATCGAGACGTCTCATTTCAAGCAGACTCTCGGGAGAGGGCACATATGATGTCATTTTCGCACAAGCTGGCGCAAAAGCGTTAATCTTTTGGTCTTGTAATTGATCAAATTATTTATGTGCCGCGACGTAATCGAGCAAAATGACTTCAAGACATAGAGCGTCGAAACGTCGACATTTTTGACGCAACATCGGGACACAGGTCGCAAGCTGAAGTTGTAAAACCTTATCAATGCCAATTTCCAGCCACATTGTATTCTGTTCTATTTTAGGGCTGGGTCTAGATCGTGCTACATGTCAAATAATGCTGCTGCCTGTCGATCGAAACAAAGTGTGCTCTGCCAAGATGAACTGTTCTTTTTCTTTTTGTCTCCTCAGCCCTTTTTGCCCAGACCGTGCGCTCAAAAGTGTCACGTGTTTATTCCTCCGAGTCTTACGCCACTAGCGCATTTGCCCGAGCGATCGACCAAAACCGCCGGGCGGAGCATTGGGAGAAAGGTGCGCCTTTGCGCCTTTCGCGACAAGGCTTTCATATGCAGCCCTTGGGTCGCGGATAATCCAACAAAAAAAAGTCGACAAAAGCTACCGCCCGAACAATATCAACCCAACACCCGCACCCAATCGCAACTCAATTTACCGACTAGCCATCGTCAAATGCATGAGACTCGACGCACAGGAGGCGCTCACGTCCATATCTGCAATCACACCCACATCCACTCATGCCTCGCTTGGGGTACAGCAAATCGCGGACCGGCTGTCTCAAGTGCCGGCAGCGGCGCGTGAAGGTATGTCATACACGTTTTCACCACCCATGGCCGTGACCAGCTATGCTGTGGTGGTACACAAGGTCCCATGGCCAGAGTACATTGTGTTCAAGATACTTATGGATCCCTCTTGTCTCCCCCAATATATAGTGCGACGAGAAACGACCATGTAGTGCTTGTCAACGGCACGGCATCCCTTGCAGCCTCGTTACAGATGGCACATCGCCAACGGAAGATGGGTCAGCACGATCGCCGCTGGCCATGTTCCCAGGGACATCGCGGAGCATCGTATCCGGCCCGGCAAGTAGAAGTGTCCGTCTATCAACCGGCCACATATCAACTCACTCTACACAAATACTGACCATGTGATCCCCGATAGTCAAGTCGATCTCGGTCAGCAGCTGGGAGACGGTCCGGGTCAGCAGCTGCTCGGTCAGTCGTGTCTCCCGTCGTAGCCGCTGCAGTGGCAATACGACCAGACTCGGAGACCGCCGTGTCCGGCTCCGAAGCGGCACGGTCAGGATCTGATGCCGGTGCCGGCCAATCGCCATTGTCAGGCACAGGGCACCTTATTGCCGGCCCGCCATCATCATCTGCAAGCACCAACATCCCACCAGATGGTGTGACACCGCCAGACAGGCATCACCTGTGGGCAACCGATATGGAACTCATGCACCACTACTCGACAGATGCATTCAGGACCATGCCAAGGGCCGAAGAAGTCGGACAGACGTGGCTTATCGACGCTGTGCAAGCTTCCTTCCAAGATGACTATATACTGCACCTTATCCTGGCCTTTTCTGCCTTCCATCTCGCTCATCTTCGACCACACCGACGCCCATATTACTCCTATATCGCTGTTCACCACCAAGATCTTGGCATCAGTCGAATGCGTGCCAGCCTTGCCCAGCTTGATGCAGAGAACTGCCACTCGCTCTTTATGGCCGGCTCTCTGCTTGCTGTCAGCACATTCGCCTCGCTCGCCATCCACGCCGGCGACAAGTCTTATGAGCGTCCATTACTGGACGAAATCGTCGAGGTCTTTATACTCATCAAAGGCATGGGCGTTGTCCTCGATGTCTGGGAAAAGACAATTCAACACGGCAGGTTCCGCGAACTGTTCCGCTTGACAAAACCATCGACACCGCCGCCCGTGTTTTGGGACCACATGCGGTCACAGCTCGAGCAGCTGCGCAAACCGTTGGCCGATCGCATGCTGGACCAGCCAACGGTGCTCGACTGCGTTGATCGTGAGATTGGTAACCTGTATGAGCTGACTTCATCCTGCGTTATGACGTCGGCGGACCCAGAACTGCGGCTGGTTATGGTCTGGCCTATTCAGATCTCCGATGCGTACCTGACGCTACTCAAGGAGAAGGTGCCTGCTGCTTTGGTGGTCCTCGGCTACTACTGTGTGGTGGTCGACAGGTCCGCTTTGCGCAATTGGTTCACGCGCAGCTGGGCACGTGAGGCCCTGTACGCAATCAATTCGATCCTGCCGCCGCACTACACTGAGCTGCTCCGATGGCCGCTCGACCAGGTATCCGTCGCGACGCCAAGCTGATAAGAGGCAAAAATAGACGAAGTCAGAGCCCGAAAAGGGCAATAAGGGACAACAATCGGGTTGGCGGAGATTCCCGAGACCGGGTTTGCGGGTTGAATATCAGCATACTGTATCAATATGGGTAGCGGGGCAAAAATCCCTGCCTGATATGCGCCTCAGGAAAGGGGAGGTGCAGTCGTGCATGGCGGCTTTATTTAGACGGCGCTTTTCTTTTTGGATACACACTCTAATAACACAGAATAGAAACTTGCATATTTAAGCTTTTTTCCCAAGTTGCCAGACTACGATTGACACAACACATAAAATCAGAAAATCAATGGGAAGCTACACACATCGTCGCATTAAAGTGGTGTCGTGCCCCAGATTTCGCTGCATGGGCGCCGCAGCTAAGCCGTTTTTAGTGGTTCATCTGCGAGACCGAGACCGAGACCGAGACCGGTCCACGTCAACACAATGCAGACAACCACGTCCGGGGAGAGCTCCTGTTTAACTCCAGTGGCACGGCGTGTCAATGAACCCGACAGCCCGCTCTCTTGGAAAGAAAAAGGGATGATTTGTGCTATTTCTTACTCCTCAAATCTATTCTATTTAAAGTTATCTGTTTTTACCCATAGGTTTTCGTGTTTTTCCAGATCGTTTATGCTTCTGCCTGATCGAAAGACCAATACGAGAGCAGTAATATGGTTCGTTTGCAAAGATGAATGCAGATCAGCAAACGGAGGAAAAGTCCGCCTTCAACGATAACGTCAACGGTTCAACACCAAACAATTCGAAACAGACCGACATCAGCCCGAACAATGCAGAACATCAACCGGATACCGAGTGTGACGACAACGGCGGCAACGATGTGAAGGACGACCAGGATGTCAGCAGGGGTGAAGCTACTCCAGACGACAGCGATGCAAAGAAGGGCACCGATGGCGACGAAGATGACCAGTATTCTGTCTCGTGGGGTGATCAACCCGATGAGAACCCCATGAACTGGACTATGGGCAAGAAGTGGCGCATCATCGGCACCTTGTCGGTCTTGAGTTTACTGACGTGAGTTTGAATTTACTATCTAAACTGATGCATCAGTGTCTCCCACATGAACATTAGCTAACAGGGTCACAGACCACTCGCCTCATCCATGATGGCGCCGGCCGTGCCCGACATCCTCCAGCAATTCGAAGTCCACAATGACCAGTACGGCACCTTCTGCGTCTCCGTGTTTGTCCTCGGCTTCGCCTTTGGTCCCCCAGTCATTGCACCTCTCAGTGAGCTCTACGGCCGTACAATCGTCTACCATGTTTGCAACTCGCTGTTCGTCCTTTTCACTATCGGCTGTGCTCTTTCCAACTCGATCGGCATGCTTGTTGCCTTCCGGTTCTTGGCTGGTTTTGCTGGTGTGTCGGTTATCACCATTGGTGGTGGCACCATTGCCGACATGGTTCCGCCAGAGCAGCGCGGCAAGTCCATGGCAGCATGGTCTGTTGGCCCCCTGATCGGTCCAGTCATCGGACCTGTTTGTGCTGGCTTCCTCGTTGAGGCAAAGGGATGGCGCTGGGTCTTCTGGGTCATTGCTATTGCGGTATGTACTGTCCATAATCGTGCTGATAGTTGAATGTGACGAGTGCATCAGCTAATATTGTTTTGTCACAGGCCGGAGCAGTCACCGCCGTTTCATTTTTTGTCTTCCGCGAAACCTATGCTCCCGTCCTCTTAGAGCGCAAGGCGGCAAAGATTCGGAAGGAGACCGGCGACCCGAACTACTATTCCAAGCTCCGAGTTGAGGGCACTCGCAGTCAGGTTATTACCAGCTCGATGCTCAAACCTGTCCGCCTCCTTCTTACCGAACCGATCGTCACCTGTCTCTGTGTCTACATTGCCATCATCTACGGTGTGCTCTACATTCTATTTACCACCTTCACTTTCGTGTTTGAGGAGACATACGGCTTTAGTGCCCGTGGTGCTGGACTATCCTTTATTGCTGGTGGCGTTGGCAACCTTCTGGGACTTGTCTTCGCTTCCTCAATGTCGGACCGCATTGTTCAGCGCCGCAAGGCATCGGGATCTCCACCTGTTCCTGAAGACCGCCTCAGCCTGATTCTCACCGTACCCTCAGCACTCATGCTCCCTGCAGGTCTATTATTGTACGGTTGGGCCGCTGACAAGCATGTCCATTGGATTGTTCCCATGCTTGGTACCTCCATCATGGGTTTCGGCATGATGGGTGTCTTCATGGCAGCGCAAATCTACCTCATCGACGCTTTCACACGCCACGCTGCCTCTGTGACGGCAGCTAATGCAGTCCTACGCAGTATCCTTGGAGCCGTGCTACCACTTTGCGGCCTCAACCTCTACAACAAGCTCGGTCTCGGTTGGGGCAACACACTGTTGGCAGGCATTGAGCTACTTCTTGCACCGGTCCCGTGGATTCTAGCCGTCCGTGGTGCACAGATCCGGAACTGGAAATCGAACAGGAACAAGGAGACTGTTGCTGCATGAGTTCGAACAAGTTTTCAAGTGGGTGCTTAAAGTAGCATAAAAGCGGGCATGCGTACATTCTTTTATTTTTATTTTTCATTTGTTGCAATTACCTCATCTATCGCAAGCATTTATAAATATTCTAGTTTTTTACGTGGCCTCTACTTCTTTATTTACGTCTTTATACCTAATGTTTTGTTTCTCTACTACACTACGTACTACAAAAAATGCTTACATGTACGAAGACTCGCAATTGTTTAGTGTCAGGGCACAGTATTTTTTGGGTTTTCCAAAATCTCCATTTTATCGAAATCATCGCGAAATCATCGCATAGGCAGCATTAGGCTGCGCAGAATCACGGCATGTCTCGGACAAGAACGGTACACTTGTTCATAGATAGACGCCGTCAGAACATTCTGTGATTCAGCTTCCTAACGCTTGACGCTTAGGATCGCGTGGCGACTTACGCCGCGGAGGAGAAAGAGGCGGAGGCGGAGGCGGCGGGGGCTGCTTCGAGAGCACGGCGTCGCATTTCTTGTTAATGGCCATTTCGAGGTCGGGTTGATTTGTTGCAAGTAGTGTTGTTGGCTTTTGAGCTTGAAAGAAGTGGTTGGTTTGACTCTTGTGTTGTGTTTGTTGTCGGGGGCGAAGGAGATGACTTCTTGATCGTGCATTGGGGAGGGAGACTCGACCTATTTATACTTTTTTTTGGATTCAAGAAACAAACTCTAGATGTCTCTGAGTCGGTCGTTGCACCAACTTTGTGAATTACAATTATAACCTCTTCAAGAATTGAACACGGTCATGGATGTGGTGGCCAAAGACAGCCCCCCTTCTCTGTATGCATGATGCAGCCCATACTTGTACACCCAAGGTATCGTGCATCATTGTACATACAATCATACAAGCTCGTTTAAAACATCAGAACTAAGTCCTTTTCTTACATTTGCCTCTATTGTGTAAGCTATGGTAGTTATACAAGTACAGTTAGGTGGAAAGCTGGAAGTTACCACAACTTTGAAAATAACCAACATCATCCTTAACTATGATCCAAAAGCTGAAAATAAATATCAATGCTACATTTACAGTCGACGGGTACCTCGTCCGGGACGCCGAACGGTTCACAATGGACCTCCAGGCCGGCCTCGAACGCACCCTCCACGGAAAAGTCAAAATCATGATCACACAGTGCTGCATCCGC
>JANSLP010000473.1:0-19388 GCA_029298735.1 Ophiostoma sp. CBS 140.51
TAAAGACCAATCAGGAAAATCAACGACGGAAAATAAGCCAAACGAGAAAGGGCATAGCAAGATGCTAGGTCAGATATGTATATGGCAAGAAAGAAACAATTGTCGAGAAAATATTTCACATCAAAAATATCAAAATAGTGCCATTGTAAACTGAATACATAGAACGCCTTCTAACCAGACCATCATATCTCATAACGTTCAGTCTCCTCTTTCTGCCACACTGCCTCGTCTGGCTTGTCCCTCTCCCTTTTTGCCATCCACATGCTAAACTCTTTAATCCCCATCAGGCTGCTCAAAAATATGCGACTGAAATCGTCAATGTCTTCTGCACGCGCCTCGCTCAACAACTCCTCAAAGTTGCCGACACGGGCGAGAAAGAAGCGGTTGGCCCGCCACGCTCTGGCAAAGTCGAGCGGCCCCGTGGCATGCCACAGCGACGACGATATCGTCCAGTAGCGGTTGAGATAGCGGCGCTCGTCGCAGGTGCGCGAGGGCGAGCCCATCACGATGCAGTAGAGGTGCATAAAATAGAGGGAGATTAGAAAGGTGCGGCGCGCCGACTCCATCAATACCCACTCGTCCCAGAACGCGCGGGCCGTCACCAAGAGCGCAGCCTCGTCTGGCGCGTCTTGCAGAGCGTCAAACTTGATGAACGTCAACAGCCGACGGGCCGCGTGCTGGAGGAGTGGCTGGGTGTTCTCGACCGTGGCCCGCGCGTTAATGTCCGTGTCGAAGATGCCGATAATGTTGTACAACAACAGCGCCTGCGTCTTGGCAATGCACTCGAGCAGCGTCGTCGGTTCGGGCGCTCCCAGCAAATCGTGCAGCCGGGCGTCGATTGTGCGCAGCACCACGGCCGTGTTCACAGCGTTTTTTGCCTGGTACAGGGCACAGCTCGACAGCGCGTCCTCCATGGCGCGCGGCATACATTCACGGTAGAGGAGTGGGTGGCTCCAGGGCAGGCGGTTTTCCACCACAAAAAGGCGCGGCGCGTCCCGAATAATGTCCATGGCGTGCCCCAAGTGGGAGGCGACGATGCGCGAGACGAAATTCCAGTTGGCTGCCGCCAATGGGGCAGAGAGCGGAAGAGGCGTCGTAAGAATCAGACTGAGGGAGGGTGTCGAGTCGACGAGAGGAGTGTCAACGAAAGCGGGCGGGGTGTTGAGAGAGAATGAAGTGGTCGGTGTTGATGTCGACGTCGGCGAATCCAGAACCAGATCGCATGGCGGCATCAGTACAAAAGTGTAGCCATCAGTTGTCGTCGTCGTTGACGTCGTCTTCTTTCCCGTCGTCTGCTGTGTCTGCTGGACAGCTTCGCTGTTGTCTTTCCTCACCGGGTAGAGACACTGGACACCTCGTCGACGACAGCGCACACACGACGGTAAGGTATTGTCGCAGCGCCGCTTGGCCTTGGTGCACGCCAGACACGACCGTCGACGCGACGGCGGACATCCGCGTTCCAAAGAGGAGAGGGAGGACATCGTGTGGGTGGTGATGTTGATGGTGTTGTCGATTGTAGGTGTTGATTCGAGATGTGTGTGAACTGCCTCAAGGAGAGAGACGAGTGTCTGGAGAGGCCGCCATGCTGGTGGGCAGGCAACGATTGTCAAGGAGGGCTCGATGCTCGGAGAGTTTGGGTTGTTGGAGGACTGGAGAGATTCTTCGTTCGTCTGCACTGTCTCCAGCACATCCCCTTTTCCTTTGTCTTCTGACAAACCGACTTTTTGGTCGATGGCGGAGTTCCGCCCGCTAAGAAGGTGCACGTCAGGAACGGGCGATGCTGATTCGCCAGAAATTATGGAGCCACATCTTTGCTCCGAAGGACCCTGAACGGCAGGAGCGACAGAGCTGTCTTGGCTGGCGGAAGTCCACCAGTTCACAACAAGGCGGGAAATCAGAAAAGGAGCATCAATAGGTGTGAATAGAGAACATGGATAGTGGTATATATACTTGGGATGCTTCGACCATTTCAGAGTTGTCGTCGAAGTGTTGTCGTGGCATCTCAACAGCACTTCCTACTCCCTGCCAAGCATCGACTTACACGCCGAGACGCTATCGCCAAATACAGCACTCACTGTCAACACTACAGCACTACAGCACCACTTACACCAACAACAATACCACACACAACCTCACCACACCACAATGTCACAGACAATCTTTATTGGCGGCGTCACCGGCTGCCAGGGAGGCGCTGTTGCCCATCATGCTCTCAAAAAGGGCTGGACTGTCCATGGTCTGACACGCAACACCGACGCCCCGGCTGCCAAAGCTTTGGTGGCTCAAGGTGTCCGTCTTTTCCCTGGTGACTATGACAATACAGAGGTCCTCAAACAGGCCATCACTGGCTGCACCGCCGTCTTTATCGCCCTTGTGCCCCAGTTCCACGACCTGCCCGCCGAGGTGCGCTGGACAAAGTCCATTTTGAGCATTGCAAAGGCAGCCGGTGTGCAGTCGGCCGTCGTGTCCACAGGTCTGGGCGCCGGCAATCCGGAACAACTCACTGGCTGGAAAGAGAACTCGGTCTTTGCCCAGTTTATGCTCTCCAAGAAACACGTCGAGGAAGCCGTCGAGTCCTCGGGCCTACCCAACTGGACGGTGCTGCGTCCCGGCTTTTTCATGGCCAACTTTTTCGTGCCCAAAGTGAGCATGTACCCCGGCTTCCGCGAGACGGGCATCTGGACCACGGCGCTGCTGGCCGAGTCTCGCCTGCCGTTGGTGGATGACCTGGACATTGGCGCCTTTGCCGTGGCCGCCGTCGAGGATCCGGACCGGTTTGCAGGCCGCAAAGTCGAAGTCGGCTACGATGTGCGCACGCCCGCCGAGATTGTGGATGTGCTCTCCAAAGCCACCGGCCGCCAGCCGCCACTCAGGGCTGCTTTTCTGGAGGGTGACGAGCTCGAACAGGCCAAGGCGTCCAACCCGCTGATTGACGGCTACTTTGCCATGCGCGACATGATTCAGCTGTTAGACATTGACCAAGTCAAGGCTTATGGCATTCCCATGGCCACCTTTGACGAGTATGTCCAGCGTCGCATCGACGATGCCAAGACGACGTTTCTGTAAGGAACAAGGGGAGCAATTAAAGACAAATTAAATAGAATCAATATTTACACATGTACTGCTAAAATCTGTTTGAATTCTCGAAATAATGACTGAAGAAGAAGTCGAGACGGAAGACGTCTACGTTGGGGAGAGTAGAACTACTGCTGACCAGGCTGACCATTATGCACCACCTCACTTGATAAAAAGGAAAGCCGGCATCGAAAATGCCGATAAGCTGGCCTGTGGTGTCGAAGACGCAGGAAGCAGAGTCGCCAGGCCCGGAAACTTTTCCCCCTGGAGTCCCACGAGAACCAAGTGAAAGGCGACGAGGTAGTCGTTGTCACCAAAGGGATTGCGACGGACAGCCTCAATTTCATTGGTGATGCCGAACGTGGTAAACGACACAGCTCGGCTCATGACTGCAACGTGGCTTTGGCGGCGACCACGTTTGTCGAATGCAAACGACGGCTCCGCGGGCATGTTGTCGTTGTGCACTCGGAAGAATCCATCATTGTCCAAACGATCCCCATTAAAGATGTACTCGTACTTTAGGTGATTGTACTGCGGTGTGCGGGTTTTCAGAGACTCGGCCTTTTTCATAGATTTTTTTGCGTCAGAGCTGCACAAGTGAACCTTGTTCTTAAGAGTCGCGTTAGGAGTGGCCACCAAGGCCCAGTCAACCCAGCTCCCGTGCATTCCGATATGATGATGCGGCGACACGACAGCAGGACCAATCAGCCGTTTTTCTGGGGAAGCCGACTCAAAACGCTGCATGGCTGCCTCAAGATCCTTGATATATCCCGGAGCGGACGTTTGCATTTGATGAAGATCCGATGCAGCGTTGGTCGTAGCTGGTAACGAAAGGGCTCGCTCCATGTCACGAAAAGCGTCCTTCACGTCCACAGCAAGATGGCCAAGTTCATTTGCAATTTGCCCGACATTGGCTCCAGGATAGGAGAACAGCAAAAGGTCGTTTTTCAGTCATTTGCTTTGGAATATTTCCTGCGCCGGTCTCTTCAAGAGAGAAGAGACATAGGGGAACAGAACGACCAGACAGCTGTCTACAGGTAACGATACGGCAAACGGATGACCAGGCTGACCAAAGTTGACGTTGCTTTGGGTCATAATGTGCCATTCCGTGTGAGTGTTTTTGCTGCCTGGGAGTGGCAGTCCTACGTCCCGCTATCATAGATCCGTGGTCCGTGTGGATGCATTAGAGTATGGCACTCAGAGATCGGGCCAAACAAAGTTACACGACGTCAAAGTCAAACAACGTGAATCAAAGCAACTAATACAAACTTAATCTGACTGTTGACACGCCCCTTACATCTCACGCCCAACACCTCCTACACACCTTATAGCAAACCCTCAATGCCGTCCGCCAGGGACTGCTCCAACGGCGTCCAACCATTCTGGCCAAACATGGTTTTGAGCAGCGTTTCGGCCCGTTTCTGGCCGGCCACGATAGTGTAGTCACGCCCTTCATCGGGAGGTGGTTCGGGAAAGCCAGCGTAGTCTGGTCTCAGCGTCTTGAGGACACTGATAACGTTCGTCCAGTTGAAGGCAGCAGCATAAGCAAAGAGACGCTCGTGATGGACAGACGGGTTGAGCAGGGCGGCGACATGGAGACGGGCACAGTCGCCGACGTTGACAAAGTACTGAGGTGGGATGAGTTGAAGGGCCGAGTGGTTGCCGTCCCAAAAGTTGCGCACAAGACGCATAGACGAGCCGCGCTGGTGGTCTGGGATGAGGATGCGGCCCCACTGTGTGTGTTAGTGGTGTACTCCAAGTGGTGTAAGTGGGTACAGTTGGGGACAGGAGAAGAGATGCTCGCAGTGCTCACATCTTTGTTCACGTACATTGGTATTGGGAAGAACCGTGTTTAGGACAAAGCCCGGCTTCTCCTTCTCGCTCCAAGCCCAGGCAGCACGCTCGCTCTCCGTCTTGGCGGCGGCATAGACACAATAGGCCCGTGTGGCCTCTGGGGTGTCGTCGCTCCAGGCGGCAGCAACCATAGCGTCGTTGTACGTAGTCTGGTCCACGACGATGCCTCGCTGGTTGGGTTTGGGAACGAGAGCAGCTGACGACGACGATGTGAGCACAAAGCGTGATACGCTCTCTTGTTTCTGTGCAGCCCTCAGCACGTTGAGCGTCGTCTCAACCGCCTGGGGAATAACGGCGTGCGGGTCGCTGCTGAAACTGACGTCGGCAGCCACATGGACAACACCTCCAACGTCAGTCATAACTCTGTCCAGAGCAGTCGTGTCGTCGAGGGATGGTACCTCGACCGTCTCAAAGACGCCGGGGCCGTACTTGCTGTCGAAAAAGTCATTGAGCCAAGTCTTATTCTTGATGGTGCGCACAGTGCCACGAACACGGTACTTGAGAGACAGCAGAACGTCGACAATGTGGGAGCCAATGTATCCGTTGGCGCCAGTAACAAGTACAAGGGATCCTTTTGGGAGTGTGTGGTCCATGGTGAGAGGCACATGAGATCTGACAAAGAAAAACGAGTGCAATATCACCGTTCAAGACAATGTGACTTGCACTGCTATTTATGTTTTTATTGAATGTGTTTTGAGGTGGTTGTAACATGCCCTTTTTACTCGGACACGAGTCGGGAAACATGAAACACACCATGAGCCCTGTATGGAGTACGGGATAAGTACTAATAGGGCTGTACCAATAACATCCCAGTCACGCCAGTCACCTCCGCCGTGTGATTCATCCGGATACAGGCGTGCGCTAAATAAAATTACGATAGCGCGTTTAGCGGACGCCATCGGACATTTTCAGAAGGTCAACTATACACCTCTACCCCATCATCGCCAGCCAGTCGACTAATACACCAAACAGGAAGGCACGACCTGGCTTGCCTTCCAAATGTGTCTTCCTTAAGCGTACCTTCCTTAAACGCCGTGTACCAACGTAAAACTCCTAGCAAAACTCTCTAAACTTAAATTTCTTGTTTTTCTCTCTTCCTCCTCTTTCTTTTCTACCCTCTTTTCTTCCTCTTTTTGCTTCTTTCTCTCTCTCTCCATCCATCCACCATCTTCCTCCAACAATCCCAAGACTTGCACAATCGGTAAGTACGTCTTTGCTCATCCTCGACTAGCACATTCTTTGCGATAAGTCACATTATTTGCCTTCCTCTCTTACTATATTCTTCTTCGTTCACAGCAAACAAGTCCAACGGCAAAATGAGCCTCACAAGTCAAGCCAAAACGAGTTAAACTGCCCGGTATCGGTATTGTAACGAATACAAAAACATAATGTGAAATATGGATTACAAAAGCTGTCTAATTTCCCCTATACATTTATTTTTGATCTCTACGTCCTTTCCCCCGTCCTCGGTGTTTCATCCATCTCAAAACGAAAACGGCGACATCATGGCCAAATGCTCGTCACAAACGAGTCCACATAGGGATAGTCGGCGGCCATGCCCATGATGACGCTGTACTCGTCGCGCAGCAGGTCAGACCCCTCGTTGGCGTACGCAGAGTACTTGCTCAGCTCGTGGCGGCGCAGGGCCACGTTCCAGGGGAAACTGGAAAAGGCCACGCCCATAAAGGCGCTGGCCTTGAACATGACCAAGAAATCCACGAGCGCCTGCTGGTCAAACGTCATAGCGGACAGTCTTTGCAAGTCGCTCTCTGAGAGAAGGTCGTACTTGGTGACAACGTCGACATGCCGCACCCGCGCGGTCAAATCACTGGCGATGCGCTGCCGCAGATACGTCGCAAACAGATGCACGACCGTCTGATTGCCCGAGGCTACAAAGACGGTACTCAGCCCCGTTTCCTCGAGGTGCCGGAACTGCTCTTCAAACTGGTCCTTCATGCGCGAGAAGCGCCACTGCTCGGGCGGCCAGGCCCAGATGGCGTCCGACTCGAGCCGCAGATGGGCGCCGTAGTAACTGTTTGGACTGATGGCGACGGTCGGGTCAATGGGAAGCTCAAAGCGGGTGCGCAGCGCGTACAGCACCTTGGCCGCGAGCTCGCGCGTGTCGTTGCGAAAGGACAAAATCTTGCCAAACTCGTGCACAAAGGCATCGCCGTCGTCGCGCACTGGGTACTCCAAAAAGGACTGCTCCATTTGGATATGCACCGGCTTTTGTTTTTCAGGGTGAACACTCTGCTTCTGCAGCCATGCATCAAAGTTGCGTCGCCAGTCTCGCGGGTGCTCCAGCCCTGTTCGTGGATGGTTGGGCTCAAACTGGTCGCCCAGGAGTTGTAGTGGAACGCCATGTCGTTGGCTGTAAAACGGCACGTCCTCAACGCGGTCAAACACCCGCATCTGTGGACACCCTGCAGCCAAATGCTTCTTGAAGGTGGCCCGTTCCAGCAGGTAGTCCAGCGGCATCTCCGTGGCCGTCTCAATGTCTTTGAGGTCGTTCTTGTTGCGCACAGCCATGGAGGGGATGACAATGGCACCGCCGCCGTGGATGGCATATCGAATGCACTTGAGCATCTGGTTGCGCAGCATGCCGATGCCGCCGTGCTGGCCTTCGCAGGTAAAGACGAGCCCCTCGCGAAACGGCGTGCGTGAGCAGACTTCTTGGATGGGGCCGTAGTCGATGGGCGCGGGGAACTCGACGGCCATGGCCTGCTGGATGAAGGCGGCCTCCCCAAAGGGGTTGAGTGATGATGTTGGAGGCGATGTTGTTGTTGTGGGCGCGTTCCCGGACAAGACAGCGAGCACGGCATCGCGGAAACCAAAGAGACGGAAACTCCAGGCGAAGAAGAAGGCGAGGGTCAGGGGGATGATGATCGCCAGGCGTTCTCGTACGTCCTTGGCAACCATTGTGTGGGGGAGAGAAAGGGGAGGGAGAAGATGAAAAGAAAGAGATAAGAGAGAGAGGAAACGAGTGGCTGTGAAAGCGTAGACCAGCGCTCTGGAACAAATCAATCAAATGAAAAGAATGGAAGAAAAGAGAATAGAAGGAGACTGGCCAGAGCCAAGGAAGATGCGCGCGCGATCATGAACGACACATGTGGTGAGGAAAATGGAAGAAGAGACGAAGGATAAAAAGAGAAGCTTGGCTGCAAATAAATTGCTACTCCATGGCGTATTGTCAAAACGACAACACTAGACGAATGATTAAGAAAAGAAGAAATAAAGCGACAAACGTTGAAAAGAGGGAAACAGAAAGACAAGGGCAAGGAAAATACGGAAAGCGCAAGAGAACCATAGCAGGAAGGAACGACGGGAAGGAAATCGATATCGAGGAAGAGGAAAGTGCGATGGGAAGAACAACCCGAAAAAAAAAACAAGACAAACTCCAAAAAAAGAAGGAGCGATGAAGTCGAGGAAGGTCTTGCCGTTGCGGGCAAACAAAATGTTGACTTCGACAACCCCCGTTTCAGCAATGTTTCAACCGAGCTGGGACGCAACGCTGGCGCTCTGACAGGAGCGGAGCAACATTAAGCTTACAGGCTTGTTTAGGCGTGCTACAGGGCCTGCAAGACGGGCTTTTAGCACAATAGCCGGCAATTTGAATGCCATTGGAGTGCCATTTGGAGTGTTTTGTTTGAAACAATACGACGCTGGAGAGAGTCAAGATGATGGAAACGGAGAAGGAGTCTGCATTTTGCACGGTCGTACCTGCCATATACTGACACTGACTACCTCCAAAATCTACGTCGTTCTGACACCCTATCCTACAAAAATAAAGAACGGCCCAATTTCTTGTTCAAACGGACTTCCTCCTCAACCCCGCTACTTTTGTCCACGCCGTCTCTCCATGGCACCCATGCGGCGCGTCGACCGCTTCGACGACAACGACGACGACGACGACGACGACGCACTTCGCGTCTGCGTCTGCTCCAGCACGCGCGGCGACAGCGACACGGCCTTTCCATCGGCATCGATTGTAAACAAAAACTCATCCAGCGCCACACCGCCATAGACGAGCTGCGACACGACCTCCCAGGCAATGCAGTTGGCCGAGAAGGGGCCCTGGTCGAGCGGCGCCGGCAGGACCTGGAAGGTGGCGCGCCAGCCGACGGATGTCTCGTTGCCACTTGCGGCTGCCTGCTTGAGTCCACTCGGGTACAGGTTCATGATGACTTTCTGGGACAGAGACGCGTTTGCGCCCTCGAGCTGGCCCAGCAGGTCCAATACGCTCAAGCCACCATAGGTCCACTCCGTGACGGACAGGCCCGGCTGGCTGCTGTCGGCAACCACGGTCAAACTCGAGTTGGTGGCGGCGTCGGCGTACTGACCGGCATAGTTTTGCTCCGCCTCGGCTAGTGCGGCCGCCCGCACACGGGGCACCCATGTGTTGCTTAGAATGTCCGAGACGATGCGCACCGTATTGGTGGTGTCCGTACCCGCACTCAGCACATTGAACCCAAGTCTCAGCTCTGGTAGCAAGGCCACCATGGACGAGTACATGCCTAAGTCGCCCGCCTTGGTGTACATCCAGCTCACCGGCGCGCCAGGGCTGTCCGGAGCGCGCATAATCTCCCAGGGGGCACCGACTGCCGCGTTGGGGTTGGTCAGGAACGAGTGCGGCTTGAGCCAGCGACGGGTCTGCAGGGGCGACAGCTGGGTCGATTGCAGCATGGCCGTGCCGACCTTGCGCATGTCGTCCAGGGTGCTGTAGAAGCCGCCAGCGGGCGCCTCGTCGAGCGCGTCGGCGTTCCACCAGCTGTAGGTCGTGTTGTAGGGGATCATGCCGTTGGCCGTAACATTGTCCGGGGGCACAGTGTAAAACGTGCCAGTGAGATTCAGCTGCTGAACGAGATGCTTGTCAAAAAGCTCGGGCATGGTGGAGCCCGTCATGTTTTCCAGGGCGTACGCCAAAATTTGAAAGGCAGCGTTGGAGTACGCCGGCGACACGTACGATTCAAAGATAGGCCGCTGCTGCGGGAAGTCCTCGAAAAAGGCAGTACGGTTGCAGGGGATCATGAGTCGCGTGTCACCGCAGGTCGAGTGGTTGAAGCCGCCGGCATTGGGCACGCCAACAGAACCGAGGGCCGACTGCAGACCAGCATTGTAGGCAGCGTCACGGGCAATGCCGCCCAGCTGGCTGGCGAGAGACCCGACCGTGACAGATGACCAGTCGACATGGTCCACCGAGTCAGCAATGTTGTTTTCTGCAGCAACCAGAGACGCAAGCTCCGGCACGTAGTCGGTGATGGGATCGTTCCATGAGCGGTCGCCAACGGCTATGAGGAACACATAGGTGGTCCACAGCTTGGATACGCTGCCGAGACGGAAGACGGTGTCGCTGGCAATGTTGGTGACACCGACGGTATGGGTGTTGGCCAGGCCGGGAGGATTAAAGCTAAACGTATAGAGGGATTCACCAGAGGCCACAGAGTACACCTCGACGGCAAAAGCCGTGGTATTGGACTCGTACGTGCCGTAGGGGATCAGGCCGTTGGCGGCAGCTAGAAACTGCAGGTCGGTGCTGTTGATGGCGTCCTTGATGTAGCTGGCGCCGACTGTAGAGAGAAGGGAAGGCGCTGGAAGTCCAGCATTGACCAGTGGACACGGGGTGCTGTTAACAGCCGCTTGGGCAGTGGATGCAAGTGCAGCCAGGCCGGCCAGCGTGGTCGGTGACAGCATTGTGAGAGGGAGAAGAAGGTGATAGGCGACACAAGAACGTGGATTGGAGCAACAGATAAAAAAGACAAAGAAAGAAAGAAAAGTGAGTGTTGTTGAAGAAGATGAGGTGATGTCCAATTGACTTCTGGATGATAGAACGGGAGGAGACTGCTTTCTTATATGCAGCTGGTCACCAAGAAGGAAATCAAAGCAAATATTAGAGGGCCAAGAGAAAATCAAACGAACTGTAGAGAACTGGAGACAGCACAATAATACCACATCCTGGTAACGGGTAATCAAAAGCAGGACGAACCAGAAAAAGAATATCCAAGAATGGCTATGAGCAGCATTGCGAAGTGTGGTTGAGCAGCAATTGACAGTTTGGAAAGCTTCACCTCTCCGAGACAGACCTTGCTCGTCTCCATGATGTCAACACACAGCTCTTCTTGGCACACGGGCTGGCGTTGTCCCTAATTCTCCGAGACCTCCCAATTTAGCATCTTTTTGCCAATCTGTAAGCCCCGCAACGCGAGCCGGCCAACGGCAGAGGCCGTTGAGAATGTTCTGTGAGGCTGCAGCGAATATGAAATTACGTGTCGTGGAGGTTTTGAGCTTCATATGGAAAGCATCGTTGGATACAACATCGAATACCACCGTCTGCACCAGCTCCTTGGAAAAGGAGTCAGGCCGTTGCACGGTTCCTTGTCGAGCAGCGTCGTGCTCCTGGCCGTTGCCTTTTTGGTCGTGGCTTGGCTCCTTTCGAACGGTTTGGGGCCGATCCTGGGGCAATTGTAGTCTCCACAATGCGAGCCGACCAATAATATTACACGGACGCTGTCAACATGGGCCAAAAATGCTGCCAAAGCCTGATTCTGATGGGTGAACCGAGCCGACCAAACAGAGCCCGCCAAACACAGCCCCTGGTCATCCCATGTTGTGCCCAGTCCAACGGCTGTGTGTTTGCGTGGACATTAACCGCGCCTGATGTCGCTTAATGCTGCCGCCTGGCGCGCCGTTCGAAAAGCTTTATTGTTAATCTGCACACAATCCACTCACTGTTCCTGTAGGGAGAGCTACAAGACGAGTACGAGAAGTGCGAGGCACTTGACACTGGCAGACTGACTAGCTCACACGTTGACTCTCAGACCAAACTATACTGCGCCAGAAACACTACGGCGCCCAAGGACGCAGAGATGGCGGTAACAACGGCAGTCACTCCAGCTACACTAGCAACGGCAGGAACGACAGCAGCTCCAGTCCCATCAGGGGCTGAAGCAGACACACGCGTGGCCAACCGTCGACTAGGCGGAAGGAAGGACCGGACGGGCTGCATCACTTGCAAGTGAGTCTCTGCAGGCACTCTGCCATGTTTTCTTCACTGTCCTGTCGCACTAACTGTCAGAATCCGCCGCGTCAAATGTGACGAAGAGAAACCGGCGTGCAAGCGATGCACGTCAACAGGGCGAACCTGTGACGGGTATGCACCTGTTACAGCTCCCAGGCGGTCGTCACCATCCGATAAGCAGACACCAAAGCAGGGACAGACAACTGCAGTGCAACACACCACGTCGGCCAACCTGCCCAGCTTGGCTTGTGCTCGCCCGCGGCAGTTTTGTGCCGGTGGCGCGTCTGTGACCAACCAGCAGGAGCATTTGGTGTTCCAGTTCTTTGCCTACACGGGTGCTTCATCGCTGGCGGGGTGCACCGACGTCGACTTTTGGACGCGTCTGGTGCCACAGTGCGCGCAAGCCGATGCGGCCATCTACCATGCATCGGTGGCCGTGGGAGCGCTCTTAATGGGGCGTCACCAGGCGTCCTCGTCGTCGTCGTCGTCGTCGTCGAGTCTCTCCCTGACAGCGCCCCACTCCGAGTTGACGACACTCGCTATCGAACGCCAAAACAAGGCCATCCAGAGCACCGTCCGCGGCATGGTTTCGCCCAACAAACGACCAAGCGATGCTGACGCCATGACGTTCATTATGCTTTTTTGTATTGAGGCACTCCAGGGCCGTGAAGTGGAAGCGCTCCAACTGTTCCAGCACGGCATTCAAGCGCTGGCGGCGCAGGCATCCAAGGGTAGCAGCAACCACCGAATGGCCCCCGGCTTGGCAGCCCAGCTCGACCGTCTCAGGCTGCAGTGCGGCATGTTCAATGGCGGTACCGCCAATGCCGAGTCGCCCGTCCTCCAAAAGGCCATAGCTCGTCTCCTATCAAACCCGCCCATGGAGCCCTTTGCATCACTTGATGCAGCCCGCGACGAGCTATCGGAACTCATTGCGGCCGTGCAGCACACCGTCGCTGCTCGCTGGGGTGATGTCGAAGATCCGGCGACTGATCCTCTGAATAACGTGATGCAGACGCAAGCATTGGACACGGCTCTCCATGGCTGGCGTGCCCGTTTTGAGCAGTATGTCTCGCAGTCCAACGATACCACTGTGGTCCCGACAGCATCGCTCCTTCGCCTTCGCTATTTCATCTCGCGCGTGTGGATGGCCGACGCACCCGGCCGCAGCGAGATGGCCTATGATGACGAGCATGTTCAAGTTATCTTTGCGGACATTGCAGCGGAGGCGGAGTGTTATTTGGGGTCCCCTGGGGTTGGGGCTCTGGGGCTGGGGTCATTTCCTCCACCAACAATAGCCTTCACCTTTGAAATGGGCCTCATTCCGCCACTCTACTGGGCACTCCTAAAATGCCGCTATCCTCGACTGCGCCGACGCCTCCTAGCGCTGCTCCGACAGGCCCCGGCCCAGGAAGGTCTGTGGAGTAGGGGCATTATGGTCCAGGTGGCCGAGAGGGTGATTGCTCACGAGGAGGCCACTATGGCGGTGGCCGGACTCAGTATGCCCCCCTCAGCATCTCGAATCAAGGTCGTCCGCATCGGTCTGAGGACAACGCTGCCTGATGGCAGACGAGGCGACGTGGTCGAGTGTTTCGGCATGCCCTATGGGATCGACGGCGGCCTGCATGTCGTCCTCGACTTTGTCGCTTTTTGCGACGACGCGATCTCTGTTTGAGGACGAGAAGGACGAAAAAGGTAAATTGATAGGAGAGACACTGACAATACCGGCTTACAAGAATCACAAGTATGTCTAGAACCCGAACTCGCCGAAGACGCGATGCCGCGAGCCCACCGCTCCACAAGAGGGTTTGCGTGGCCATCCGTCATTTCCCTCACCAAAGTCTACGAGATACAGTCTCAACGCCGGCCGTCTGTCGTCAAAAACCGTCAAAAGACCGACAAAAACTCCCGGGCGCCTCTGCCGTTCTGGACGGTCGTCGGAATCAGCTCGGAATCGGTGCCCGGAATCCGGTTAAAGGTGGAGTTGGCCCTTGCGCAGGCCCCTTTGGCCGCCCTGTCTTTTCCGTTTTGGTCGCTAGCCCAGGCGCTGTCAACTGCACTCTGTACCAACACTGCACTTCTCTGAGCCTATTTAGAGCTGGCGAGTGCCGACCTTGGATGCCGGTCGCCTCGCTCGCCCTTTTTCGCGGGGACCATGGGACGGCCGCAAAACAAGCTGTCCCTTTGCGGGGGGGCCACACCACAACGACTGCACCAAAAGACGCAAAGAATGGAGTGTGGGGGTGGGATTGAGTGGGATTGAGAGAATGAGACCGGCTGAGATAGACGTGGCTGTGACCTTGAGAGGTCTCCTTTTTGCGGGGATGGCGCTAACGACCGCCTGTAACCCGCTGTGGCAGCCAACCACATCCACTGAAAATCAGCGAACACTGCACCTGACGCCAGTTGACCAAAAGAGCGACTCGTATTTGACGGTCAAGCGGCGCATTTACAGTCTTTTTTTGGGGGCAAACACCGCGCTCTTTTTCGTCCTTTTATTTCATCACTCGCAGGGCTGGCCAAGCTGCGGTTCCTGGGGCAGACGCGGGACTTGAAATCGGCAACGCTTGAGACGCATCTATCAGTCCTTCCTAAAACACCTTAAAAGACAGCGCCTTCCTCGAGCTCTCTTCCCCACGAGCACCTTCCTCTCGCTAATTCACCGCCCTCCATTCGCCCACCCTTTGCACACGAACTAACAAATTTGGAAAGAGCGTGCGTCACCACCTGTCACCACCAACCATATTTCAACAACACCTCTTGCTTCTCTTCCCACCACGTTCCACGACAGACGACCACGCGACAATACTCCTACTCCCCCTGCCCTCCCCCACCATGACCCTCGTCAACCACGTGCTGTCGCCCTACGGCGCCGGCCTGCTCGTGGTAGCCGTTCTGGCCTTTTACTTGGTGCCCTACCTGGCCACCTACAGCGGCCTCCGCCGTATTCCTGCTCCCTTCCCCGCCCAGTTCACCGATCTGTGGTTGCTGTCGACGGCCCGCCGCGGCCGTCGCTACGAGATTGTCGACGAGGTCCACAAGAAGCTCGGCCCCGTCGTGCGCATTGCCCCCAACCACATTAGCGTCAACGACGACGAGGCCATCCAGGTGATTTACGGCCACGGCAACGGCTACCTCAAGTCCAACTTTTACGATGCCTTTGTCAGCATTCGCCGCGGCCTCTTCAACACCCGCGACCGTGCTGAGCACACCCGCAAGCGCAAGGTCGTCTCGCACACCTTCTCGGCCAAGTCGGTCCTGCAGTTTGAGCCCTACATCCACGAGAACCTGTCGCTGTTTGTCAAACAGTGGGATGGGCTCATCAAGAAGGCCAACCGCAGCGACAAGACGGCCCACCTCGATTGTCTGACTTGGTTCAACTTCTTGGCCTTTGACATGATTGGCGACCTGGCTTTCGGTGCTCCCTTTGGCATGCTCGAGGCCGGTGCCGACGTTGCCGAAATCCGCTGCCGCCCCGACGAGCCTGCCACTTATGCTCCTGCTATCGAGATTCTCAACCGCCGCGGCGAGGTCTCCGCCACCCTCGGCTGCCTGCCCGACCTCAAGCCCTATGCCAAATACCTGCCCGACCCCTTTTTTACGCAGGGCCTCGCTGCCGTCGAGTCGCTCGCCGGTATTGCCGTCGCCCGTGTCAAGGCCCGTCTGGACAACCCGCCCTCGGTCGACCGGAAGGATTTGCTCGAGCACCTGATGAGCGGCAAGGACGGCCACGGCAACCTGCTGGGCCGCGAAGAGCTGACCGCCGAGGCCCTGACCCAGCTGATTGCCGGCTCCGACACCACCTCCAACTCGTCTTGTGCTCTGCTGTTCCACGTCGTCCGCAACCCGTCCGTGTACAAGAAGCTGCAGGCCGAGATTGACGTTGCTGTCCCCGAGGGCATCGATGTCCCCACTTACGACATGGTCAAGGACCTGCCTTACCTCCAGGCCGTGCTCAACGAGACTTTGCGCCACCACTCCACGTCGGGCATTGGTCTGCCCCGCCAGATCCCCTACGATGCGCCCGGTCTGCACCTCAATGGCCACTACTTCCCGCCTGGCACCGTTCTGAGCGTGCCCACCTACTCCGTGCACCACTCCAAGGCCATTTGGGGCCCCGACGCCAACGAGTTTGTCCCCGAGCGCTGGGAGTCGGTCACTCCGCGCCAGAAGAATGCCTTCATCCCTTTTAGCTACGGTCCCCGCTCGTGTGTCGGCCGCAACGTCGCCGAAATGGAAATGAAGCTCATCATTGCCACCTGGGTCCGCCGCTACAACGTCACCCTGCTACAGGATCACATGGATACCCGCGAGGGCTTCCTGCGCAAGCCCCTCGACCTCAACATTGCCATTGCCCGGAGATAGGTGCGCGGCATGAGGAAAACGACACCAACCAAGAAGGCAATCCACATCAACACCCACACAACACCACACTTCAACAGCCTTGATGAAGTTATGTATCGAACATGTACAGTAATGAAAATCGCATTTCTATAGTATCTTGAATCTTTGTATATTTCCTAGACCAATTTAAAATGACTAAATTGAAGTTACAAAAATGAAAACAAAACAAACAAAACAATCTATCACAAAGTCTCCTTCTTTCTTCAACAGCACGACGGCACCTGCACGGGCGCCGACTTGACCACGACGCCATTCTTGGGCTGCACATCCTCCACCAGGCCCGCCGCCTTGAGCAGCCGCCGCTCGGCCATCGTAGCCGCCGTGTCAAACGCATTCTGTGTGCTCGTAATCGACGCAAGGTTCTTGCCCACAATGTCAAAGGCCGTGCCGTGCGCGGGCGTCGCCACGGGGATGGGGAGGCCGCCCTGCACCGTGACACCACCCTCAAAGGATAGCAGCTTCATGGCAATCTGGCCCTGGTCGTGGTACATGGTCACAATGCCGTCAAAGTGCTTGCTCTTCAGGAAAATGGTATCACAGGGGAAGGGACCCTGGACATCAATTCCCTTCTTCTGGGCCAGAGCCACGGCGGGGCGGATCGCATCAATCTCTTGCCGGCCAAACGACCCGTTCTCGCCATTGTGCGGGTTCAGCGCGCACACGCCCAGACGCGGCGAGGCAATGCCCGACTCCCACCGCAGCCGGCTCAGCAGCTCAATCGCTTCGAGGCACGACTGCGTCGTGATGCGTGCCGCCACTTCCTCCAAGCCAATGTGGCTTGTGACACGGCCCGTCCACAGCGGGCCCGCAATGTTAATCTCCGACGTCCGTCCCGTAAACTCCAGCTGCTTGGCAAACCACCGCAGCTCGTCCTCCTCCGTCATGCCCGCCAGTTTCAGGGAGCTCTTGTTCAGCGGGCCAAACACAATGCCGTCCACGTCGCCTGCCTTGACAAGGGCCAGCGCCCGCTTCAGTTGGTACAGGCACCGCGCACCGTTTGCTTTCGTTTCAACCTGTCGCTCCACGGGGCCAAACTGCGCCGCACTGTTGTCGTCCAGCAGCTGCACCGCCGTCGCGCTAGCCGGCTGACCGGGCGCGGCCAGCGTCACGTGCACACCGCCCGCATCGGCAATGGCCGAGTCCAGCTCGCTCTTGTCGGCCAGCAACAAAATGTCGGCGCGCTGCGTGTTGGCCGGGTTGCTGACGAGCTTGGCTATCAGCTCGGGGCCCACGCCAGCGGCATCACCAAGAATCATGGCGATCCGGACGCGGCGCGGTGCCACCGGGGCGTTGGGGTCTGTGCCAATGAAGGAGCCCATGGTGTGTGATGATGTGTTAGGTAAAAGGTGGATGTGTTTGAGGTAGTCGATGTCGGTGTCAGTGTTTCAAACCGCCGAGTGTTAAAATGATGGTTGCGCTGCTGTGTTTTATTTTGAAAGTAAAATAGAGATTGGTCGCCTTGCTGAGGAGGGATATGTATGTTTGGATAATGAACTGCGGGATGGCCACCGCATATTCAATGACAATTTAATTTTGATCCTTCAACCCAATGAACATTAATGGCCACATCCACAGTAGACGGACCCAATTCGCCCTTTGCCGTTGTCATCTGCCTCCCTCCATGGTCATTCTTCTTCCGAGCAGTCTACAAATGCGCGCTGTGATGCGGGACCGGCGAAAGTGCCGATTTGGAGGCAAAAGTGTGCGCCGATGTGGTGACCCACCTTTCTGGTAGAAGTTCCGTTCCTTCAGCATGCATGCGAGCCCCGACTACATCACTGCAGTATTACTAGAAAATAAATGCAAAATTAATCAGAGTCTAAAATGACCTAATCGAGAAACGTACACTGTCAGCTTTTCATATGCACTTTTTCGTTATCATTTAGCTAAATAAAACAACACTTGTGATACATCGTGATAGTTCGGAATCAACACTGCTGCCAATACTCACCTTCACCAACAACAAACACACCAAAAAATTGTGACAGCCACGACTACCGCAAAAATGGCAGACATGAGCAAAAATCGTACAATGGCGATACTCAACGCCGCCCGGGACGGTGGCTACGCTGTCCCGGCCATTTGCTGCTACAACCTTGAGGCTGTGCTCGCCACCATTCGCGCTGCTGAGGCCATGCGCTCACCAGCCATGGTCCTGCTCTTCCCTTGGGCCATTGAGTATGCCGGCAAGGCCCTGGTTCTGGCGGCAGCAGAAGCTGCACACACGGCGTCTGTTCCCGTGTCGCTGCACCTCGACCACGCGCAGTCTCCCGACCTCGTCCGACGGGCCGCCGACATCCCAGCCCCTTACAACTTTGACAGCATCATGTGCGATATGAGTCATTACGAAAAGGAGGAGAACCTCAAGCTGACACGAGAGCTGTCCGACTACTGCCATGCCCGTGGTATTGCTTCCGAGGCAGAGCCGGGACGCATCGAGGGCGGCGAGGACGGCATTGCCAGCACAGATGCCGAGGAGCTGGAGGGTGTTCTCACCACGGCCGAGCAGGCACTGGAATTCGTGGCCACCGGCATCGAGCTGCTGGCACCGGCCATTGGCAACGTCCACGGCGAGTACGGCCCGGCCGGCATCAACCTGGACTATGAGCGTCTCCAAATGGTCAACCGGACAGTGGGAGACAAGGTGCGGCTGGTGCTTCACGGTGCCGACCCATTTAATCTCGACATCTTTACCCGGTGCATCAAGGCTGGCGTCACCAAAATCAACATCAACAAGGGCGTCAACAAGCACTACGCACGTGTCCAGGAAGAAATGCGTGGCAAGCCTCTGACAAAGGTCATTGAGGCAGGAACCGATGCCATGCAAAAGGCGGTCGAGGAGTACATGCAGTGGTTCGGCTCTGCCGGGAAGGTATGAGTTTGTTGATGTGCACATAAAAAAATAGAACAATCTGGCACAGTGAATAAACAAAGAATTCAAACAATGCATTGATAATTGTAGATGATAACCACTGTGTAGAAAGGTTTTAGGTCCATGTTAAAAAAGTCTTTTCAAATATATTCTAAAATTCTTTGCTTTGAA
>JANSLP010000474.1:0-19373 GCA_029298735.1 Ophiostoma sp. CBS 140.51
TGCTCTAGTAGTAGACTAGCACATTTACATGCGTTGCTTTAGTACTCGTACTGGCAACTGTTCTACTGTTCCAACGAATGTGTTTTGATTTTCTTTTTTGTTTTCTTATTTCTCTTTCCTATATACTCAATGAAATTTTACAAAAACTGCCCTGCGTTCCAATTTATATGAAAGTGACAACTCCTCATGCGAAGCCTGCTTGAAAAATTCTCGCTCATTGCGCCATCTTATTTACAGCTTTAAAGCAGGCAGCGACGAGTTCAAGGCAATATCCACAACTGACCTACCAATAAATACGTACTTTTGCAGATCCGTAGTCACCCAGTTCTGTTTTTCGGTGTCCCAGTTGCTAATGTCGCGACGGGTCAGGTTCATCTCAACATGAACTCGCTCACCAGCGGCGACAGCCACGTCATCGAAGCCACGCAGCACACCCCACGGGTTGTCGTGGCCGCCGAGCTGCACGTACAACTGAGGCACAGCCGTGCCATTAACAGTCCCACGGTTGCGGATGTCAAACCCGATAGCGTACACTGTATCGTAGAGACCAGGGTTGCCGCCAGGTGCACCGCCGGCAGGAAGCACAGCCTGGGCAGAGCCGTTTGTACGTGGGTCTCTGTTGTCTCCAGTGGTTGACGAATTGAGCCACTTCGGCAATGAGCTGTTTGTGTGGAGAAGCCAAGGGTAGACGAACGGCTTGATACCCTTGAACGCAGCCGGTGCCTCGTTTGCCTCGATGCTGCTGTTGACCACACCATATGTCTGAGCCGGCCTGGTAGTTGTCTTGCTTGGAGCTGCAGCCGTTGCTGCGCCCTCGCCATGAAACGGATGAACCGTCAAGTTCTCAAAATCAAAGCGGGTATAAGTCAAACCGTGGCCAAACGGATAGACTGCTTTTGTGTGTGCATGCTGGAAGTAGCGATAGTCGATGTAGATACCCTCGGTGAAATTCTGTGAAGGTGCTTGCGGCGTTGGCGACGTGTACATGATCTCGGCACCGTAGTCGGAGATGTTGGCGCCCCACATGAATGGTGAGCGGCCTTGAGGAGCGACGTCGCCGTAGAGAACATCTGTAATTGCGTTGCCTGATTCTTGACCGGGAAGGCCTGCCCACAGAATGGCCGTGATGTTCTCGTGGGCAGCTGCATAGTCAAGGATCACAGGGCCGACAGTGTGCAGCACGACAACTGTGTTGTTGTTGACGGACGCAACAGCCTTGATCAAAGCATCACCGTTACCCCACAGTGTAAGGTTGTTGCGGTCACCCGTGTTGCCATCAATCGTAATGTAACCCTCGCCAGCATCGGCACTGGCGAAAACGAGCGCCACATCCGCACCTTCAGCAGCCTTTTGTGCAGCATCGAGGTCCCAGTTGTTTGGTGCCTCGACGACTGTTGCGTTGTCGGCGGCTGCACGTTTCTTTAAGGCCGTTGCCGGAGCCACTAAATACGGGAAGTTACCCGGCCCGCTCCCGTACCCGGTCGCTAGCGTGCCCTTGTAGCACTTATTGTCCACACAGGCATTGGGTCCACCAGGCGCATCCTGTGCGTCGTCGCCAACAATAGCAATGCGTGCTGGTTTGCGCAGTGGAAGTGTCTTGTCTTGCTTGTTCTTGAGCAGAACTGTGGATTTCGCCGCGATTTCGCGAATCAAAGCGCCATGATCAGCTTGGACATCAACGTGCAAATTGACCTCTTCGATGCTCGCATTGGCGCGGTAGTAAACAGGGCCAACAGTGACATTGGGAGGCACCCAGGCAGAGAAGTTGATGTCCGGCCGCGGCTTGTTGCCACTGACGGCAGCCACCTTGTAATATGAGGCCATGATGCGCACAGCCATGTCGTCGACACGCCACGCTGGGATGGTTCCGTTGAGCACTGATTCGGTCAGTGCGCCGCCCCAATAGGCGCCGTAAATACTGCCACGAGGACCACCGTCGCCGGGCATGGCCATATCAAGACCGCCCAGTGCCGACTCCACAGTCGAGTGCTGTGCACCCCAATCGGACATGACTAATTACACTATTAGCAACGGTAACAGAACTACCTAAAGAAAGGGGGGATAGACCTCACCAAATCCTTGGAAGTTGAGCTCGTTCTTCAACAGATAGTTGAGTGTCCAGCTGTTCTCACAGCTGTAGTTGCCGTTGATCTTGTTGTACGAGCACATGACGGAACCAACGCCGGCACGAACAGCATCGGCAAACGGCCACAGGTACAGCTCATGCATCGTGCGGTCGTCAATCGTCACATCCACGTTGTTGCGGTAGTGCTCCTGTTCATTCAAAATGTAGTGTTTGGCTGTGGCCATCACACCCTGCGATTGCATCCCGGTAACGGTCTCAAACATGCCCACACCCGTCAGGTAAGGGTCTGGTGAGAAGCCCTCCCAATTGCGACCGCCAGCCGGAACACGGCCTAGAGGGCCGGCCACAGGGCCAAGCGCAATATCAATGCCCTTGCCACGAAACTCTGCGCCCATGGCCTCACCACGGCGACGCATGAGGCTGCGACTGAAGGTGGCAGCCATGTTGATGCCAGCCGGGAACACTGAGTTTTTGTCGGCTGTTACTTCTTAGCTTCATACTTTCTTTTCATTTCGCTCGTTTAAGAGATGGCTTACTGTATCTCACGGCCACAGTTCCATCTTGCAAACACAGTGATCTAAATCCCAGTCGTGGAACGGAGCCCGTGTTGCCGATGCACCGGTCGAATTCCCAGCCGGTGCCGGTCGTCAAGTTGACCTTCTCAACCAGAGTCAAATTGCTCACAAAGGCGCGAGCCTGTGCATACGCAGCATCCCAACCATAGTCTCCACCTTGACCCCAAGGTGATGGAAACAGTGACAGAGGTGGTGCGCCGGCGGGCGCGTCTGCATTTGTGAGGATGGCTGTTCCAAAAATGGCCAGAGTGGCCACAAAGGCCGTCGTGAGAGGCATTTTGACGAGATGGTGTGGCGTTCAACTGGCGGTTGCGATCACACTTTCGTCATAAGAAAATAAATGCAGGTACAGAAATCACATTTACGAATTTAGAGATGCATTCTTTACAGTCATTTTTGCCTCTCGAAACCCCTACAGTGTCTCCGCAATCCCAATCTCAATCAGCAGCTCCGCGCAATCAAAAAACCGTAAATCGCGTATCGATTTTCGTTCCGAATACTCCTTAGGACCTGATCCGTGTACAAATATGCAATATATACAAAATCAAATAAAAGCGAGGGCCAAAACAGAGCAAAAATAAACAAAACAAATAAGCACTGAACAGGAAGGGGGTAAACAGAGAGGGTAAACGGCAAAGGCAGCACTTTACCCGTAATGCCAAGACTCTTCGTATATAAACAACGAGGTACACGGCCGGTAATCTTCCGGTACAATTTGTTTATGAATGACTCTCAGTGACTCTCAGAGCGAGCCGTAAATTTACGGCAAAGTCGTATCCGAATCGGCGCGTCTGGTTCAATTCGTGTCGGTCAACGTTATGTGCAATAAATAGTCGATGTGCGTCCGATTAGTGTAAAGGGGAATAATGTTCAATTGACTCGACAAACAGCATAATCTAATGTGTAAAGCTCGTAATTGTATCTTTTTTCAACGATTCTAGAAAGGAAAAGCTTCTACTGGATCATTCTTCCATCTGTATCATTGCGATGCCGGATGTCGTTGTAAGCCCAAGAGTCGGCGCGTCCTTTCTTCGGCTATTTCTCCTACAATGCACTTCGTAAATCTAATAAATCGACAATTATAGTCAAGCCACCACTGAAGACTCGCCGTTCCTTGACCATTGGTCGATGGCATCAAAATGTCACAACGGTTCAGCCACATGCTGGCTTTCGTTCATGGCACGTGATTGACCAAGCGCCTGAACCAGTCGGCATGTTTCGCATGACTTTCTTTTCCCATCGCATTATTAATTATAGTCAGATTATAAGGTTAAGTCGGGAACTTTTTTCCACGGAGGTCAACCAAAAACACAAAGTCACAAACGCAGCCAAAACGCACATAACCATAAACAAGTGCCGGGAAAATAGAGGAAGTAAAGCAGTGCGATACCTCATTCGCCGGGATGCACTATAAAGTTGTAAGAATACACAAAAGCAATGAACAGAAATAATGGTCAAAGTAAAATCTTGAGATGAGGTGGCATACAATAAGATGTTTATGTCTCGAGTAGTCTCCCAATATTTGATGCGCGTCCCAAATGGATATGCTCGCGCCATTTTTTTCAGTCTCGTTTTTCTTCTTGGCTTTTGCAGAAGCCGGGTTCTGGTATACTTTCTCCTTTATCCGATGTCCACGGTGGTCTTTTAGACAATCCAAGAATCCAAGACGGCATTTGAATCTGGGGAAATGTGGCCGGCAGCCATCACGGGCCATCTCGGGATGCAACTAATGTGGCTTTGAATCCACTTCGTGTCATGTTTTGTTTCTTTTCTAATTGTTTGACTGTCTCGTTTTAATGCCTTTTTTTGGCTCTCCACAAGTACCGAAGGCTGCAATTTATCCCGGGCGGGGTGGAGGTTGCAAAAAGGTTGACATCCAGACCAGCCGTAAATTGGCCACCAATATGCAAACTAAAATTTGATGGTGGCGCACCTTGCACCCGTGATATAAGAGCACTTTGCGTGCAACAAACTGTTGGAAAAACAAGATACAGAGATACAGAATGGCACAAAATTAAGACGAGGCACACCAAACATAGATTGGATTTGGTGTCGGCAATTGTGGACCACGCTCTCATGGATGGTGCAACCTATCAGAACAAAACACCAGATTGGTCTCAACTTCTTTCTTACTGACTATCACAGAGGCTTTCCCTCTATTCTTCCTATTCCATCGGCTCGCTTGTTTGGCGATGCCATTAATAGATCCAGACCTGCCAGTACCCAGGATAAAAGCCCAACAACTACAAGTCACATAGACTCATAGCACAATGCAAATTAAATTGTAGAGTGAGCAACAGACTTGCCTCGTGCCAAGTATCGGCATCCCCAGACTCAGAATTCTTGTCGAAGAGATATTGCGCCGAGCACACCCACTTGTGATGGCCACTCGTGGAGTTTCTGTGTATATATAGAAGAGACGAAATCCACGCCGCGGCGTCCTTGGCATCCGTTGATTCTTTCTCTGTTTTTTTCTTTTCTTTCTTTCTCTCCTTCTTCCTTCCGTTTGCTTGTTTCATCTTTTGTCTCCACTCCCGTCCTCAGCCTTGCGTATTTTATACCTTTATTTGTTGACAGCATCCACTCTCTGAACTGACTGAGCCCCCTCTCCGCAATGAAGTCTCTCACCGCAACCGTTGTGGCTGCGCTCGCCGCCACGGCCGAGGCCGGTCTGCGTTTCGGCTGCTCTACGTTGACGATTCAACGTTTGGACCCCGTCGTTCAGCCCGACTCGGCACCGTCGTCCCATCTGCACCACATTGTGGGTGGCAACCAGTTCAATGCCACGATGACCGGCGATGTCGGCGCCCGCGGCACCTGCACGACCTGCCAGATGGCCGAGGATTTCTCCAACTACTGGACCGCCGTCATGTACTTCAAGAGCCCCACCAACGGCTCGTACCACCGCGTGCCTGTCGTCAACAACGCGGCTCTCGCTGCCGGCACCACGGGCGGTATCACTGTCTACTATACGGCGTACGATCTGAGCCGTGACAACCTCAAGCAGCAGCCCATCACGACCTTCAAGCCGGGCTTCCGCATGACAGTCGGCAAGCCCGGCTCGACAGCCGCCGAGGGCAAGACACACATCGGCCTGTCCTACAACTGCCTGACGACGCTCATCAACCGTGGCCCGGAGATGCGCGACTTCCCCACAAAGCCCTGCCCTGCTGGCATCTTTGTGACGCACCACTTCCCCGCTTGCTGGGACGGCAAGAACCTGGACAGCCCTGACCACCAGTCGCATATGTACAACACGATCAAGACCGACGGCTTCATGAACGCTGGCCCGTGCCCGGCCTCGCACCCTGTCCGTGTTCCCCAGGTCGTGTACGAGACCGTCTGGGACACCACGAAGTTCAGCAGCCTGTGGAAGGAGGGCCAGCCACAGCCGTTTGTGTGGAGTTTCGAGGGTGTCAGCGGCTACGGCACACACGCTGACTATATGTTCGGCTGGAAGGGTGATGCTCTTGAGCGCGCCATGGCCAAGTCCGAGTGCTTCTATGACGGCTGCGGTGCCCTCAAGAAGCAGGCCATGACCGAGGCCAACAAGTGCAAGGTCCGCGAGATGGTCAATGAGAACATTGACGGATGTAAGTCATTCTCCCAAATCAGTATGAAACGGTCTTTCGAAGGCTGTTTAGTCGCTAACAAATCCAGGGGTGAGCACCATTCCCGGCATGAACGCCATTTAAATCAACAAGAGTGTCTCGACATGGTGTTTAGAGTGAGGGGACGTAAACCGAGTGAATATCGGCCTGTCCTGGTTGCGTCCTTTTTTTCTTTCTTGAATCTTGCCACGTCTATAATCTTCTCCAAGCTTCCAATGACTGCAAATAGATACTATCCGTAGTCGATAATCAAACAAGCCTTTATTAAGCCTGGTGATTTAAAATGTGAAATAAAAGGACGTAAAAATGCACCGCCCGGAAAAAACCTACATAAACTTGCTCTTGACCGCACCCATGACCAGTCCGCGCTTCTGCCGCGAGACAAACTTGTTGACGTCGTCCGCCCAGCCCTGGCTCGACTCCTGCAGGTTGTCCAGGCTGTCGCTCATGAAGTTCAACTTCTCCGTACGCTGGTTTAGCTGTCGTGTTAGGTACGAGCCCCATCCCTCCGTGTTGGCGACACCCCGCTGCATGCCGGCTGTCCCTCCGTAGGCACCGCTCGCACCACCTCCATATCTTGCCAGACGCTCCTCCTCGGCTGCGGCCGCCATCATCCGCTTGCTAGGCGGACGGCCAGGACCACCAATGAGCAGGTCAAGGTCTGTGGGCGACACATACTGCGTACCTGAGATCCACTGCAGGTTACTGATAGTCGGTCGCGGAGGCACAGCCAGTTCTGGGTTGATAAGCGTGTCACCAAGCTCCTCTTGCTGGTGCGGGACGCCTGTATTGCGTCCGAAAGCCGAAACAACGATGAGCTCCGAGGGTCCTGACCAGCCATACACATCGCCAGACGTGGTGACTACCGCATCACCGTGGCGCGAGGGATCAAATCCGTTGAGGGGCGACTTGCTAATCTCCTTGAGGCCAGGCAGCGAGTATGTCCGCAGAGTGCCGTCGCCAAAGACACCGACGAGCGCATAGCCGTGCTGCTCGTAATGGGCGACCGAAGCCGAGTAGCAAAACGCGTCGTCAAAGGACTTAGAGGCTCCCTTGGCCGCCACAGGCTTGAAGATACGTGCCTCCTTCTGTGTGGCCACGACAAGGGTACCGTTGACGTGTTGGCCGGACCGCAGTCCAGCAACAGAAGAGCCAGTGGCCGATGCTGGTGCGCCCGTCTCGGAGACGATTGGGCAAATGGACACAATACGGTCCTTATGCTCAGCGATTCCGGCGACCTTAGCAGTGTAGCTCGCTCCAGCAGGCAGGAGCTCGAAGGTAATCACCTTACCTTGATTCGTACCAACGAGACAGACAAGACTCGAGTACGACTTGCCCTCAAGCGAGAGCACAGCAAACTCGATACAAGTAGGGTAGTCCTTGCCACCGGACGAGTTGCTGCTGCTGTGCTTGCCGAGGAACGACGACCGCTTCTCCGACTTGGCCAAGTCGGCCATGGAGCCATGGAAGATGACGGCAGGCCCACGCAAATCGACGATGCTCAAGAATCCGTTTTCAGATCCCGCTGCAACAAAACCCACGTCGGCCACCTTTAGTGCTGTAATAGCGCCCTGCATCATCTCGTAGCGGACCCACGGTTGCAGGCCGTCCTGAAGATTGTCCTCGGTACGGCTGCTAATATCGGTAAAGCCGCCCGGGTTGGGGTTTAAAGGCGGCTGCTCAGCTGCCCGGCCGTATGACTTGTTCGCGCCCCACCGGAAGAGAACAACCTCACCCTGCCGTGTACCAACAGCAAACTCGCCAGTGCCAGCGGCCAGAGACAGTGACGAAATATCGACGTCGTGGTTGCGGTCGACCGCCCGAGCCACATCAATTTGTAGCTGTGCTGGGTTCTCAATCTCGTCCGCATGGCCGGCATCCCATAGACGCACCGTACCGTCGGCGTGGGCTGTCTGCACAATGTCACGCCGCTCGTAACGCCGACGCGGTTTCGGCGCCTCAGCACCACCCCTCAGTAACGGCTCTCCCAGGTTACGCTTCTCCGTCAGGCCCAGCCAGCGCTCGCGTGCCATAGTCGACATGGCAAACGTGCCGACAAAGGGACTAACAAACGAGAGTGATGGGTGCAGCTGGTTGGTCGGGCTGATAGGGTAACCCGAGGGGAAACTGAGGGTCAGCATCTCGCCAGAGTTCAGCAGGGTGAACACCGCGATTGGGTCGCTTGCGCCTGCAAAGTGCGGTGTCTGGCGCGGGGCCAGACAGAATCCAGTCACTTCAGTTCCCTGGGGGATCTGAAGGAGCTGTTGACGTTTGCCCTTAAAGTGGTCCGACAGAACCTGCCATGACGATGTTGCGTATACGGGTGTAGGGCCGAGCTCGAGAAATGTCAGACCCTTTTCGGGGGCGTCAAGGGCCAGGCCGCCGGCAATCAGAAGCGCGGTGTCATCGGGGTTCTTCTTGCAGCACCAGGCAATCTGAACGAAGGGATCGATAACGCGGGCACCCGGTGGGCGGGCAACCGGTTGATCAACGCCACAGTCGTAGAGGTTACGTGCCATCACCACACGGCCGTCGCGCGGGTCCCAAAACACAAGACTGCCATCATCGTGTGCAGTCAAGATAAAGGTGCCCGTCGGATGCCACACGACCTGTGTCAGACGGGGCTTGCGCTGGATCTGAGGGGTCTCGCCGTTGCCACCAGGTGCACCGGGAGGCACAGTGTATTCAAAGTACTTGACAGCGTCGTTCTGCTTGAAGGAGTAGAGCACAGCGCCCGTAGAGTAACCAATCAGCAGCTGGCCAGCATCGCGTGGGTGAAGCTGCATCGTCACGAGGTTCATCGGATTGGGTGGGCCACCACGAGCCCGTGGATCAACATTGGGGCGGCTGCGCCAGAGGTTCTGCACGCGGAAGGGTGAAAGGCGTTCACGGTCGAGATCGTACGCAATGATATCGCCGTTGGTCAGTCCCAGAAACGCCCAGTCCAGCATGGGGTCTGTCACCATGCACACGGCCGCGCCGGCCGAGACCGAACCGCCAATGCGGTTACCCGTATCCAGGTTCCACATGGCTAGCTCGCTTTTGGCGTCCAGGCTCACCAGTCGGTTGGCACTGAACTGAATCTGTCGCAGCGAGGCGCCGCCTTTGGGCCGGATCACCTTGCTCACGCGACCGCGGCCGTAGACGTAGATGGTGCCGCGGCCAAAGCGCGACTGGGTTGTGCCCACGGCCATGAGCGATTGGACCGGGTCGTAAGCCACGCAGCTGCATAATGTGTCAGTCTGTGGCCCATTCAATCATCATGTTTGCCTGAGAAAGGAGGCGTACCTAATCTGCGAATCAACGCCATATCGGGTCTGCTCCTCGGGTGCAAATAGGCCAGGCAAGATCCCCGCAGACAGGTCGTTCTGCATGCCTGCCTGCTTTCCCCGAATAAAGCTAGTCATGGTGGGTGGTGATGTGGTGGTAAAGCACCGAGTAACGGTGAGATGAGGTAATGAGGTAATGAGGTAATGGTGGATGAGGTCGTAGTGCGTCGAAGTGCAGCGGCAATTGGGGCCGCGCTGTTGGAGTGTCGCGCGCTCGCTCCGGGTGCAAATTCGATTGATTCGGGTAAAATAACAAAACGCTCCGCTCACCAGAATGAGTGCTCCGGCAAATCCGTCGAATGCGAGCTGTGTTTTTGCTCGGTGACGTGGTGAACTTGGCGAAAGCTATGAAGTGGGTAGTGGTAAGTGGGGCACTCAGAGCGTGGGCTGCGTAATGACCCAAAACGGGAAGCACAAACAGGCAGAATGGGAGCCGGTCGCATGTGACTAGTCACGTGATGATGAACGTCAACAAACCATCCAGGCTCTGACTCCAACTGCGCTTTTGATTTTCCTGTGTTTAGATAGAACCAGTTTGATTTAATTTCTTCGCGATCGGTAAAAGTGTCCCTTGGAATATTGATATGCACGACATAGGTGACGGCGGGGGCTTTGTGGTGGATTCTAGGTGAATTATCATGGTAAGTTGGTTTGGCCAGTACATCGACGTCGTAACCAACTGGGGCACGTTTGTATGACAGGGGATAGATTGGAGCAAAATATATGGTAGAATGAGTAGGTCACGTAAAATTGTAAGAGTTGTCAAGTGCGGGCATAGTAGGCTCAAGAGCTGCATGTTTTCAGAACTGCAAACGTTGAACTGCTTGCGTACACAAGTTTTACTCCCTCCGGGTGCTAGGCTAGAGGTGGACAAATTTGGCCATTCTCTCTTCTTTCTTTTTTATCCAAAACCTGTAGTTGTGAAATTATTCTCGGAATTCGATCAAGAGTATTGGACAATGAATGACAACTTGTCTGTTGAAAATCGGGCCGCTGCTTTTGTTCACACTCATATAATTCTAGAGAAGCAGACGAAAAGACGGGTGGCCTTCGCCAAAAAAAAAAAAAAAAAAAAAAAAAAAAACTGACGTATCATCTATGCCAACCCTATTTTATATGGACGAGTCTGGATTACCTCAACAAAAAATATCGGTTGCATGGGTGGGTTTTTTTTTTTCGATTCACCACGGTATTGGAAGACAGCATGCACAAAGCTCCCTTTTCCAAGAGTGGACTTGCCTTTTCCCAGGATAATAACGACCCAGCCTCTGTGTTCAGGTGGGGGGGGTGGGGGGGGGGGTTCTTATTTGCAAACTCAGAATAAATAAGCTGGCCAAAGAAGGTCGCATAATGGCGGCCATTGGCATGATACGCCCGAGACCATTATTTCGCGTTAGCATAGTTTTCCCTCCGCAAGGCTGGTACTTGACCGTGAGGCTCGTCCGCAATACTTGCTCTGTATCTCGGGCTCTCTTTTTGGGCTTTTTCACTCCTACAAACACGTCTGCAAACAACTTTTCAGACGGAAGATGAGGAGAAGGTACATAGATTTTTTTTTTAAAGAACATGAGCCAATGTCAAGTTCGAGAAGCAGTTCTCCAGTCTTGAGTCAATTATAAAAGGCCACCAGTCGCCTCTCATATCAGTGACATTGTTTGTTTCTTTCTTCCCTTTCTCCTGTAGCCTTCCGCCAGTTCATATCTCATCTCCATCAACATTAGACAATCTACCTGATTCAGGGCCCGAAAAAAAATCCCCAGTGCAAGGACTGCTCTCATAAACATGTCCAAGCGACAGAAATCGTTCTACAAGCCATCTCCCCTGGAGTCAACCACGTCTATCGAGGTTGTGGTTGATGAGAAGGGTGATTCGTATGTTCTTTTTGAATCCTTGTTGTTTTCTCTCCATTTTAATATGCCAAAACGCACTACTCACAGTTCCTCGACTAAAAAATATAGACTTATCACATACCATCCTGGCGTCGCAGGCAACATCATGTTCCAGGGCCTTCACATGCGATATGGTGAGGATCATAAAGACCTCAATATGAGACTCTGGCACCAAGAAGATCTCGAAAAAAAGCAGGCTGAGGAGCATAAGGCCAGGGACGAGAATGGCACTGTCAAGAAGGAAAGTGACCAAAATTCCGCGCAGTCGGTCACAAGCTCTGGGAAATAGTTTGCTGCCCAGGCTGGCTTGCGGGGGGGAAGGGGGGGAGGGAAGCAGCACCAACATGTTACCGTGCTTCCTAGCCGATACCATTCTGGTCAAGATCCTCATTTCCTTGTCTGTCGTTCTTGAGAAGCAAAGAGGAGAGCTAGGGACGATTTTGGTCTCTATTGTTCTTGTTCGTTGTGGCTGCTTTTTATGTGGCGCTATTTGCTTGAACTCTCGTTTCTTTTTTTCTTGTTTTTCGCTTCTAGATTCAACATCAATAGCTGCGAAGTATCATTAACAATTTCCTTTTTTTGTGGCTCTTGAGGCTCTGCACATCATTATTCACTGTGTTGGTTTGTAAAAGCTGCGGAACCGGCGTTTCCGCCCTTTTAGTGCCCGTTTTTAGCTCTTACCAACGTCGTCTCCTTTATCCATGACAGTCATGGAAATTGACCACGGTGTCTTGCCTACAGACACGGGGGTTAGAGTGGCATTCAGATCAAATTTAGAGCTCAGTGCTAGGTGTGCGGTGTGCAATGTGTCTCTGTCACACTACGGGCTGTTAGATATCACCCTCTTCTCGGTCTCTTATCTCAGGGGAATGGTAAACGAACGAAACGCCGAGGAATATCTGGTAAGAAAATCGTATTTTTCACCTTAGTTTTTTGTTGGACTCGAACCTTTCTTGGGTGGAAGGAGTCTGTATTGTCTGTCCCATTACAAGGGATGGCAACGCGGTCCCACATTGTGCATGAGGTTTCGGCCTCTTCTTTTTTCCACCATATCTCCCGCAGAACCATGGACGATGCTTTGCGTCCAACCCCCGCCATGTCCTCAATGGCAAATGTATTGTTTATCACTTTTTGTTGTCCTCGTGGCGTCGTTTTTCAGGTTCAGTCAGACCCACTTTTGCTAGTTTGGCATGGCGTCAAAAAATGTACTTCAAGTTCCCTCCTGAGTGACTACTCATACCTTTTTTTTTTCTTCTTTTTTTAAAAAAAAAAAACAGCAACGAACTGCCTACAGCAACGAACTGCCTACAGCACTCCCTAGCCTTCCAGCACTCCCTTTTGCTCAGCATGACCGCCACATTACAGAGGACCAGGTACAACGCGTTCGCGATGCCTACTGTCTGGAAGGTGCCACGCAAATTCATCATCGAAGATACAGGCCTCACAACCAGCCAAATCTAGTACGCCCTCGCAAATATCGATAAAACCCCCCAAAAACGAGGCCCAAAGCCGAAAATGACACCGGCGGAGACAGAGGAGCTTCTAGCTTTCGTCAAGAGGTCCAAAGAAAACCGCCAGATGTCATATCTCCAGCTTTCTCTCGCCCTTTTCGACAAAAATCACGGCCAATACACCATAAAGAATTGCCTCCACCGCAACGGCTTTCACCGTTATGTTGCTCGCAAAAAGCCGTACCTAACAGCTCCCAACATCAGAAAACGCCTCAAATACACCCACGACCACCTAGACTAGAATGTTGAGCAGTGGAAGGAGGTGCTGTGGAGCGACAAAACGTGGGTTCAAGGCCGTAAACATAAGCGCGTCTGGGTGACTTGCCAGCCAGGAGAGGGGATGGATAGGACCTGTATTTTGGAGCAAAACAAAAGGCCTTATGGCAAAATAATTTGTGGCCCTTTTTCAGGCCAGGGGAAGGGCCCAGAGGTATTTTAAGAGAAAGAATAGGGCTCGATTACCGCTACTGCCTACTATAAACACATCCTCCCTGTAGTTGACAATTATGCAACAGCAGGCCAGCAAGGCCACACGCTCCAATCCATGCAGGACAACGCACCCGCGCATAGTGCCAAAACCACCAAGCAGGATTTCACATCTAGGGGCATTACGCCCTTAGAGTGACCTCTCAACAGCTCTGACTTAAATCCCATCGAACGCGCCTGGGATATACCCTAGCATAAGGGCAGTGGTGGCAGCGGAGAGCAAGCACACGCGTTTTTGGTTTTTGATTTTTTTGATTTTCCTTCCTTGTGAAGTATTATTTTGTGGGCCCTCTCCTAAAGAAACCCATTTTAATGAGACGGACCCTTGTTTTTTGTCCCATTAGGCCCATAAATACCTGACCAGGGTGAGGTTAAACAGATAATGTGCGTCGTACTCGGTACTCATGACAGATTTGTTCAGCCCTCTTTCCATAATACGAATAACTATTACTCGTAGTTCACTGCTTCTTCTTCATGAAGCCTGCGAGCTTGGTAAGTTTAGTCCTAACCGGGCATTTGAGACATGCACAAGAAAACCATTGCAAGGGAAAATACTCAACGCGTGCAGAGAGAAAAGAGAAGGCAGAAGAAAAGGATTGCCCGTTCATGCCTGGCCATACCAACCAGGACCTGGGCACCACCGGACAGGAGCAACCACAGCGGCCGGGAAGCAATGGAAAGAGTCATTTCATTGTTCCAGCCCATCAATATATGGAAACGATGCTCCGCATTTTTTTGTTGTCGCCTTGTCGAAATAAAGGTGCCAAAATTACATGGACACAAGTGTTGTTACACAGCATATAGCAGTCCTACGAATAAAATGACAATGTGACATCGAGGCTCTTGTGTTGAGTTCAAAAAAAAAAATGTTGAGACGATTTTTTTTTCCTGTGATTATTTCCAGTGAAAGATACAAACGACAATGGCAAGAAAAGGGAAAGGGCGTGGTAGACATTGCCCAAGGCGATTTGAAAGAAGAGGGAGAAGAAAAAAGGGTGTAATAGAAAATTAAGAAAACCCCAAATGGTAAAAGAAAAACAGCAAATACCTAATTTTACACTTACGAAGCCCGTCCCGTGTCAGCCCAATAATAGAAGAAACAATACAAAGACAAAATGAACAAGGTGAAAAAATGAGTCCATGCAGGACAAAAAAAAAGAAAACCCCAAAAAGCCCCAACCAAACAAAAACCCCAAAAAACCAGAGGCGACCCAGTGCCGACATCCCGGTCCTTGCATTCGATCATGACCGTGACCCCCAAAATACAGTAACATTACATTACGCCATGTAACGCTTTTCGTGTGCGCAAGAATCTCGTCTTACGATGGACGCTGGAAACCACCACCGGGCACAGGTGACACGCTCATCGGTACAGGCGAGGGTGACGGCATATGCTGTGGCGTGCCGTTCATCGCAGGCGACGGCTGGCCCTGGAGACGCGGCGATGGCTGCTGCTGCAGGTAGGCTTGCGGCGGCACTGGTGACTGGAACTGGGGCTGCGGTGACGGCTGCGGCTGGTACTGTCCTGGCCGTAGCATAATAGCTCCACCAGCAGGCATGTTTGCGCGCGCTGCAGCCAACTTGGACATGTCCACGCCGCCGTTCCCCATGCCGCCGCCACTACCACCAAGACCGATGCCAGCCAGGCCAGCCACCTGGCCCATGCCTCCCTGATTCATCTTGTCGGCGAAACCCATAGTTCGCTCATGAGCCGACGCGCGTGCCCGGGCTTGCTCCATGAGCCGCTGCTGCTGAGGCTGGTCCATGACTGTGTGGTAGCCAAAAGGACCAGCGCCGGGCGGCGGTGTACCAGAAAACTGGCGCTGCTGCTGCTGCTGCTGCTGAACTGCACCGGGCTGGCCAGGGAAGGGAGGACGCGCCATAAGCTGCTGCTGTTGCCTAATATGCTGCTGCTGCTGTTGAAGGGGCGTTCCCGGTGTCATCGGGCCCTGCTGGAAGCGCTGCTGGGGGCTGCCAACGTGTTGCAGTGGCGGGTGAATGTGGTGCTGCTGAGGAGCAATGTGTGCTGCACCGTTGGCCGGCGACGGAGGGTACGGCATGCTGTGAGAGGCACGGCGCTGCTGCTGTTGCTGCATCTGTTGCTGTTGCAGTTGTTGTTGCTGCTGCTGCGGTGTGCCGGGCGTCAGTGCCGGGGGTAGGGGGACTTGCTGCGGGTAGCCTGGCGTACCCGGTGGGTAGCGGAATTGTTGTTGGGGAGTGCCTGGCTGCATGGCCGGCGATCCATAGGAACCTGGTTGAGGCTGGGAGACAACGCGCTGTGGTGACATGTGCGGAGGCACTTGCTGGCCCGGTGCAAACCCAGGGCCCGGTGGCAGGTGCTGCACCCCTTGCCGGACCTGCATCTGGGGTTGGGCCTTAGCCATGGGAACATAGTTGTATCCATTAGGCGGTGGACGGAAGGGAGGCTGGGCCTGTGCGCCAGGCCGGACATGTGGGGGGAGTGCGGCAGCAGGAGTGCCGGCAGCGCCTCCCACAGATGCTCTATGAGGCGGGCCGGCACGAGCGGGTGTCTGGTGTTGGCCGGAGAAGAAGGCACCGCCGGGTGCCATCGGAGTTCTACTCGGGGTGTTGAACTGCGGACCGTAGTTGTGGCTCGCCGTGACACTCGCTGACCTATGAGCGGGTGTACGCTGCGGCGAGCTGGCGGCAACTTGTGCGGCCTGCGCTGCCTGGCGAGCACGAACGACTGACTCGTCCTCCTCCAGGACACCGCGGTACTCTTCACCACGGACCTCGATCTTGGTGCTAATATTCAGCTCCTCCAGCTTGTCCGAGTTGAGACGTGCCACGACGTAGGGAGGGAGGGCCTGAATAATCAGGGAGAGTTGCGCTTTGAGAGTCTGGTAGGTAAGCATCTCCTCTTCGCTGGGCTGCTGAGCGAGGGCGCCGTTGCGCAACATATCGGCGTTGACAGGGTCGGCTGAGAAACGGTCCTGGCTGGTCGGCAATGTAAGGTTGCGGTTGCGCTGGTACGACGCGAGCGTGACAATCAAATCAGAGACCTCCTGGAGCATCTCATCAGCGTCCTTGTCCTCATCCAACTTCTCGCCCATGACCTCTTCGAGCGATGGGTCGACCAGGCTGTCGTCCCACTCGGCAATGGTCTTCTGGAGGGCCTCCTCGTCAAGCACATCAGCCGAAGCCAGGTTGGCCGGTGTCGAGACCTCCTCAATGTACTGCATGTCGTCGCCCAGCTCCTTCTCGACCATGCGCTGGAACACGCGGTGGCCAACACGCTGCCACCACATGCGGCCGACCTGCGTGGCGGATACAATAGCGGCAGAGTCATCCTTGGACGGCGCAAAGCTGGAAAAAGCGCCCCGGAAAAGGGACTCCATCTCGGATAGCTCAAGCTCGGTAGCTGAAGGTTTGCGGCCAGCCAGGCTCTGAGCACGCTCGCGCTGGCGGGTCTTAATCTGCGATGACGGCGTGGCATTGCTGTAATCGAGCCACTGGCCCATTGTGATTTGTTGAGTGGAGTAAGAACCGGTGCGGTATTTCGATCTCTCAGACAGCTCGGGGTGGTAGAAGCCCAGTGTCGTGGACTTGGTTGTGCTCTTCGGCGCCTTCGGCGGCTGTAATGGTGGTAGGTTCCGGGGAGAGGGGAACAGCTCGCCAAACGTCGGGGCGCGGGTATTCTTGTCGGGAGGGGGTGGCGCAAAAACACGGGTAAGAGTCATATTGCCGCCAAAGGTGATGTCCACGTCTTCGCGGACAATGTCATCGATCTCCTTGCTGGCATCGTCGGCGTTATCTTGGGGCTGCGATCCACGTGTCGGCAGACTCGAAAACAGCTGGCGGGGGCCAGGCGCGTTGCCAAACACGGTCAACACAGGCTCGCCCCGGTTCGAAGACGAGATGGACACGGACACGTCGTTGCCAATCTTGCCGCCGGTCTTGCCATGCAACGGGCCAGACTTTGGGTACGCGGTTTCTCGGCGGTACAGGTCGTAGGCAGTTCCACGGAACTGGGTGATGTGCGCAATGGCAGCCCGCTTTGCACGGTCCTCGTTGTCGCCAGTCTTCGCTTCTGTCGCGTCGTTCGTCTCGGCTTCCTCCTTGGCCTCGTTGGTGGTCTCGCGTTCCGTCTTGCCTTCTGATTCGGTGCTGGTGTTCGCTGCTTCAAGGGCGGCCAGCTCGCTGCGGACAACAGCAGCAATATCCAGCACCAGGTCGTCCAATAACGCGTAGACATCGCCCTCAACCTTGTCGGCAACGGACTTGTTCGTTTTCGAGTCGGATGGACTGGCAGAGCCGTCGGGCTTTTGGCGCTTGGCTTGCGGTTCGTCGGATGCAGGGAATTCGGGCAATGGTCGTGAGAGGATCGGAGGGGTCGACTTGTCGAAACTGTACACGTTGTTAGTAGGCTGGAGCAGGGGGTGTGATGATAATGTGATGATGGGAATTTTGCCATACGTCTGGAGAACATCAAAATAGTCGCGAATCAGGCGCTTCTCGTCCCGGTTTCCTGCCGTTGTAGACGTAACAGGGCCCGGTGTTGCGTTTTTGCCGTTGCTTGCTGCCTCGGTCTTTCCGTTAATCGACTTGGATGACAGGGCGGGCGATGCAGATGCAGATGCAGACGCAGCCGCCTTGACCTGGTCGATGGCTGTGGCAGGCGATGCGGTTGCAGCACCTGCATCGGCCATCACCTCATCGGCATCGTTGCTGGCGTCGCGTTTTCGCTTTGTCGAGGCGGCACCGTTGCCGTTGCTATCGCTTCCATTGCCATTGCTGCCGCTAGGACTTGTTGGCGCGACAGGCGTGGACGACGCGGCTGCAGCATCGCCGGACAGGCCGTTCACGTTGGCCGCGGTAGCGGCAGCCATTGTCGATTGGATGTTCAATGTGTTCAATGGTTACCAAGATCGGGGCATCCGTGTTCTAACAGGCGCGTCGCGATAGACGAAAGTTGAGATGTCGAAGTCGATGAGCTGGGCAACAGTCGCGCGCGATATCAATCGGGCGTCGGGCCTGGGGGTGAAAATTGATGAAAAGGAGGCTAGGAAAAGGTCAAAAGACCAAATGTCGAAACCGAATCGCGTCGTGCAATCCGATGTAAATGCGTCGTGTCAAATTATGGTGATCGTCGAATGTAGTCGTTGGCAGGCGATTTTGGAGCACCGTTTGCTGGCGTAGGCGTGGCCGTTGCTGCAGGTCGTCGTTGGTGGCTCCCTTTTTTCGCGCTTTTCGCGTTCGATCGCGAAAGGAGGGTCGGCGAGAAAAACGGCGACGATGCAATATGCAATGGAGATGGGTCGAATGGGTGGGTTTGGAGAAAGGACGGACTGCAAAATGGGGATGGAACACGGCTGTTAAAAAAAAGTAGGGGAAAAAAAGGATTCAGGCGATTCCAGTGGCTCCGTGGCTCGTGTTTGGTTGTGTTACTGCTTCACGTTTTCGCGGGCAGGAGGGGAACAGCAGAACAGAAGGCGCGAGGACAGGGAAAGACAGGCAAAGAGCCAAACAGCAACAAAACGCAAAGGAGTTGCGAGACAGAGTGAAAATTGGCACCAACAGTGGAAAGAAGCAAAAAAGTGGGATACGTGCATCCCTTGCTGTGGATCAGGACGTCCTGTGATTGGTTATATATAATTGTCACGTGAATGCAACAGGCTTTCTCTATCGGCTATTAGCATATTTCTACGACGCGACGCTACCCTCGGTACAGGCCAACAGCGTTGAATGTTGGAGGTTTTTGATAAAAATGACAAGGACAACAATGGCCACAATTGTTATAAGTAGTCTGTGAGGATATTATTTTTATGTTTTATTTTCTTTCTTTCGTTCTTTCTTTCTTTCTCTCCTTCTTTTTCTGTTTCTTTCTATCCTGTTTTCATGCTTCTCTGTTGGTGACGATGGATC
>JANSLP010000475.1:0-19348 GCA_029298735.1 Ophiostoma sp. CBS 140.51
ATAGGGGTTGAAAGAGAGTGTGTGATGGTGACGAGGAGATCAAGGAAGACAGAGGAAAGAAGGCATGGCGCACATGCGTATTGCAAAGCAAAGCAAAGCAAAGCAAAGGAAAACATTACTGAAAAATAAAAGAAAAGAAACAGCAGCAGTGATTCTCACTTGTTACTTTCGACTGCCAAATGAGTCAATTGTAAGTCTTGATAAGATTTGTTTGGCAATAAAGGAATTTACGTTGAGTTGAATCGTGTCGCCTTGATTTCAAAGCCTTGCTCTCGCTTTTTGCCTGCACGGCATCGTGATAGCCCTGTTTGCCATCAGTCTCGAATAAATTCATGAGAACGGGCATGATATGCTCCGGATGCAAGAATGAGACGGACATCGGAGAGATGGGTTGCGAGGCAGTGAGGATGATTCCCCAAGATGAATGACGACGGGTCAACAGTGACGGTAACAGTTGACATCCAGGCACGGACATGCTCAAATCGTACCATTTCCAGAGAGTCGCAAACTTTATTTTGGATGTTCCCGTTACGATCGGAATATGAAGGAAACAACTTCATGTACATTCGTGTGAGATAGTCAAAGAGAGGCACCAATACAAGCGAGGCGTGGAGTGGGAAAGAAAAGGCGCGGGAAGGGGATGGGAAAGGGAAGTGCGAGAAAGGGAAAATGGCATCGGGAAATAGGGCAAATCGTCGGGCGCCGGGGGACGGGCGATGCCTTCTCCTTCTTTATTTGCCCCTGCGTTGCCCGTATATCAAAAGAGCAAACGGCCCCCAATGTCGTAAAGATGGTAAGTGAAAGAATCAAAAAGAAATACAAAAAGAAAGATATGATGCTATTACTTGGTGCTTGGGCGGCACAAAGATAAAAACGCACGTGTAAGAGGGTGTGTACGTGATGGAACGTTTTGGCAAATGCTCGGGGGTCATCACAGCTGAGACGCTTCACGATGCGTTATCTAACTTTCGTTTGTTTCTTTTCTTTTTCATCCTCGCCGAATTGCCAGCTTGACCGACTCGCCGTCCATGTGTATGATGTAATTGCGAAATGGGCACGCGGATGCGGAAGCGCTCAAAGCGTTCAACTTTTCTTTTTTTGTTATCCTTTCAAGCTTCGGCGTTTGACGTTGTTGATCTCATCTTAATTTTTCGAATCCTCCTCCCATTCACTACAGTTAAATGAATGGAAGCCCATGACCAGGCTAGGATACCATATGCTGTTTGCAACTGAAGCCTCGGCCTTTGCCATTTGTGTTTGTGCCCTAATTTCTCCAAATTGTCGAGAGTTCACTGTCTTTGAGCGCTTAGTCTAGGTGTTGTGAAATGGCAAAGCGTACAAACAATCAAACCCCGGAATTTTACAGTTTGGTATCTCTCCGAAGGTGCACTCGCAAACTTCCAATTCCAGTGTCCCGCGCGGCTGTGCTCCTTAGCACAAAGGAGAGATTTCACACTCGCACACCCTTCATCGTTTCCAAGACCGGCCGGTGATTGTTTTAGATATCACGCCGGCGATGAGATGCGACAGGATGAAGGAGGGAGTATCTTGACGCAGCGATTCAACAACAGCTTGTCTAGACACAGAACACGCATGCGCTGTGGCTATGCACTGGCCCCAGGCCCATTCTGGTCTGGTTGACGATTGCGATATCAATTGCCCAGCATCTTCCGTTGTATGCCGTTGATATTGGCATATTTTGGAAGGCCAGCAACGATCTTGGCAGGCTGCGCACGTTTTTTTTTTGCTTTACAAACTCCCAAGACACTTGGTAAGGGATAAACAATAATCAACGGCCGCTTTATCGTCCACCTTGGCTATCGAGCGGACGTGCTTGGCCGTTTTGGAAGGACTGTAGACTGTGTTGTCTTGTGTAAGTGGTCAAGACGATTTCTTGATAGAGCCTGATATAACGGCAATTGTTCACAATGTAGCGACAAGCAGGCATCAAGGGCCTCGCGCTTGAGATAGCCAAATTTGGAGATAGATGTCGTCAAAAACATTATATTTGACAAATAAAATAGTCAGCAATCGTGAAAGCGCAAATAGTTGTTGACAAAACCTCAAAGCGGATGGGGGATGACGATCAAGATAAAAGCAAACAAACAACAGCGACAGAACAACGCAACGTTGTCTGTGGGTGAACCAACAAGGAGGCAGAGAGAGTGTGAGCCATCATTTCATGGGGTGCAACTCTTCAGGCATCTCGGTCTTCTTCTTTCACTCCGGTGAACCTTTTCGACCAAGATCAAAGCTGTCCGCATATGACGGCATCTTCGCCGTATATTCCCTGTTCCCTTGCAGCCGAACTACGGCGTCTCCGTGAGCGCCACGAAGAAAAGACAGAAAAGGAAAGCCGCAGAAAACGAAAATAAAACTTACAAAAGCATAAACTTTTATATAAAATCAAAATCCTATTTTCACACATTCATAAGCAAGGCAAAGTGATAGTCTGCGATGTCGTAGTTGCAAAGGAACGGCAAGTTCCATAAAAGCAAGAAAACAAGCAGACCAAAAGGCGTGGCGTGGCCTCGCCAAGCACGGCCCACCTCTGCCGCGTGGTTTTGTTTCGGGCAACACATACTCCGCACCCCGTCACGAACCAAAACAATGCCGACCTACAGCATCACGAGAAAAAGACGAAAAACTGTAACAAAAGAAGAACACTAAGAACAAATTTAAAATTTCGCAGAACAATAGTTTTCACTTGTGGTATTTCTCTTGATTTTAATTGTGTATGTTTCAGGTAAAAAATGCTGTTGTTTGGGCTCTTGACGAAGTACAATATCGAATCGCCGACATAGACGCACACGGTCTTCAAGCGCGCCTTCCGAAAATATAACAAAAAAGGCAGGATTTGTACACGAGAGTCTTCGTGTATGACTAAACTATAAACTTACTCCTTTTTCTCGTGTCTCGTCTACTTATGGGAAAGGAGAAGCGCGAGTTGACAAGACTGGGCTGGGCATATGATACGAGACCCTGGGGAGGGGGTGGTCCTGGCGGTGAACGGAGTAAGTCGAGAGACGACAGCGACGTTGACGTATGCACACGGTGCGCGTCCTTGGACTGAGACATACAGGGTACGAGCGTACATCACTGTGGTCAGTGGCATGAAATTTGTGTGATATTATTTAATTTCATTATTTTAATGATTCTCACATTTATTTTGGGAGTGGCACTGGCGTTGACAGGAAAGGCGGGTTCTGTTCTTCATTGCCAGGAACCGTCACGACGCCGGGGGAAAACAGACATCGTCCCACTTGCGGTTGGCGTTTTTGACCCATGCACGGCGCGTATAATTAGACGGTTTGGGGGCCAAAAGGGCATAAGGCCAAGGCCAAGCCCTACCACCAAACGGAACAGCATTGCTGAAAGGAGGAGAGGCCCGAGGAAGGGCTGAAGGCTGAAAATGAAGAGGACAAGACGATTGGGGGTGTTTGTTGACCAAACAGATTGTAAAACAATTGTAAACGACGATAAACACGACTAAACACAAAAAGGGTACGGGGTGCTGAATGGGGCCGAGAGGCTTGCGCAAAAAGTAACCCTGCACCCTGCGGAATCAAGCGTCAGGGGATTGACACGAGCAGCCAAAGGGTCAACGATCACGATCACGGCCAGTTCATAGGGCCGACATCCCCTTCCCCAGCCTCAGCCTCAGCCTTCAGCCTTTTTTGAGACACGAAATGAGACGAAATATGAAATAACGGTGAAGGTTGCGGGCTGGCTGACGTCTGCATCTACACCCGTGCCGAGCGGCAAGTTCCATGTCAGAAAGCAGACTGCTCCCGGCGGGCGCGACAACAAGCGAGGAAGGAAGCTGCAAAAACGTCACGAGAAAGGAACCGAGCTTCCACTATTGACTTCATCTCCCCTTTTTCTTTCCATTTTTGTTTCCATTTTGTTCGACGATCTCGATGCACTTTCTGACAACCGCACTAGACCGTCAGATATCGTGCAGTATTTGTGATGGTGCCGCCGTCGCGGAACCTCGTCATTGTGCTTTTGCTGGGTCACGATGCACTCACCGTTCGATGATGAGTTTGCGAGGGTGTGTAACGTGCTTTCAGGGCTCCTTGCCGGACCGTTAATGGATTATATATTTTTCTATTTTATTTTTATTTGTTATTCCCCTTTCTTATCAGAGATACCCCGGCGCCCGATGGCAGAGCCGCATGGTAAGGGGGCGTGTAAGTGAAAGTGCGCTGTCACGTATGTTGGACGTAGGGTGACACGAATGGGGTCTGCGGACAAGATCCTCACCGGTTTGCTATCAAACTTGAGCTATCAAAGGTGACCTGTCAATGTCAAGCTTCAGATCACGATTCTCTTTTTGTCCAACATCCATCACCTATCAAAAACGTGACGGTGATCCGGTGAGATGTCACCGGTCAAGGAGGTCTCCATTAGGAACCGAACCCGGGGAGCTGTTCAAATTTAGTTGGACTCCGCTGTGGCTTTTGTTAGGCCTAACACGCTCTGGGGCTATGGCTACTGAAATATTACACCTCCGCTTTGGGTTTGTGATTCTCCAGTTGTTGTCTCTGTGAGAAACAAGCGTAGGGTTGTCCGACATAGTGGTGTGCACGACCCGGTGGGATGGCTACAAGCTACAACATGGAGTTGGAAGGCAGGGAGGAATGAGCAGAAAAAGTCAATGGCGAAGTAGAACCCCAGCAAAATTTCCAATAGAAAATGGAGGCGAAAAAGGCAATACCAACAGAGTAGAACAAGGGTCCTGCAAAGGTGGAGGGGGGGTGGACGTTTGAATAGAGTTCTGTCGTCCGGCCCTAGACTTACCTTGTATGACCAAATCGAGAGCCAAGTGAAGGTGTGTGAGAATTGAGAGGCAGTTGTGAAGGTGGGTTGTGAGGAAAGGGAGAAATAGTGAAAGAAAAGCGAAGAAAAATAAGAAAAAGGAAAGAAAAAAAAATTCACAGAAAAATAAGAGGGTGTGCAGCCTTCCAGGGAAGGCCCCGAAGGAATGGGTGGAAGGGATGCAGCAGAAGGTAGGGTAGAAAATGCGAGATTGTAGAGAGAAGGGCAAGAAAATAGAGGTAAAAATGTGAGAATATTTCGGGGCAAGAATGTCAGAGTCAACACAAGAATTAAAGGAAACCGTTGAACAAGAATGAGACGAACAGGGGTTCAGTAAAGAAAAACAGCCCATTATCGCCGTGTCATGGTGGGAAACACAAAAGGCCCGACGGTGAGGGGAAAAGAAAAAAGAACAGGAACGGAGCTGAACGAATGAGTGGTTATTGAATAAACGAAAGACTGCATAGGAGACTGCATTGAAGTCTGGGCTGCATTGGAGATTTTGTATGTTGCGAATTGCGTGCCGGTGGACATGTGTTGAACTGCGTTGCAGAAGCGGCGAAAGGGATGTGCTGAGCCTTGCCTGAAGGAGAACAGCCACTCGTTGTCAGAACAAAGAGATGTCGGAGTGCCAGCCCGATGGCCAGAACGGACAGGCAAGATGCGAAAGGCTGGCGGGTCTCTCTGACATAAATCTTTAGTTATCAACCTCGAACCTCCCTTGTCAACTCTGGTCAACTCTGGTCACCCTTGTTTATTCTTTCATTCTATGTTTATATTTTCCTTTTTGTTTTCTTTCATTCACTTTGAATATTCTCCCTTGGCCAAGGTGAGAGAAACCCGCGAACCAGGGTAGCAGAGAGAAGGGCCAGCATGAAGCTGGGGATAGAGAAATCAGGTTTTAGAATGAGGGAGAGGTTAATGAAAAAAAGAATGAATTCCAGCGGAGTGAATCCTTCTGCAACCTCAACAGAGCCAGGCGACCCGGAATGGGAGGCAAGCGTGCCCGGTTGGGATAATCACAGAACAGAACAAAACAGAACAAAGCTGGGATAGACCCTAAGATGGCTAAGATCACTTTGCCATCTCCCTTTGAGAGAGTGGAGCGGACCAGCCGTTCCCGATTTTTTCTTTTTCTTTTTCAGCGATATTTCCTCAAAAGCTTGGCTGTTTTTATCTCTTTCTATTTTCTGATCATCTTCTCCGTTTCCTAGAGTTCCATTGAGAGTTCCATTGAACGGCTCCGCGCTGAAAAGGGATGGCCGTCCTACTTTTCTTAGTTCTGCCGCTGCCCGACGGGGGAAGGCAAAAACTTGATATCGATGATACGAGAGGGATGGCCAAGAGCCAAGATGGTGAAATCAATGAGAGCCCGGAGTAGATTTGCAGCTGCTTTCTCGGAATATGGTCCAGTGTTTTGATTGCTCGCTTCCCTCCTTCCTTTGCTGTTCGCAGTTGTCTGCTCCTGCCTTTTAGTATGCCTTCCTATTTGGGTGCCTGCAGCCCTGCGTGTGCTGCGTTGCCATTAAAATCTTTCGCAAGGAGGGCAGGTACTACCCTGGAAGACCCCCAAGGCTGCTGTAATGTCTGAATATTTGGGGGTCTCGGGGTGTGTGCCACGCTGCTTCCACAGCTTTTTGAAGGATCACCAAGAGCGGGGCTGTGGGCTCGGCACACGCTGGAGAACAGCCAGGGAAGCCGTGCGGTCTTGGCTTTTTGTCCCGTCGTCTGCGACCAACGCCGACGCCCGGTGCGCGGACGAGTGTGCGACTACAGTGTTTGGTTGTCTCTTGTCTGTGATATTGCGGTTCTGATTGTGGCCTGACCATGACGTTTGTTATCAATTGTTTTGCGCTTCTCAGACGCGCTTCATAATAAAGTAGAGATTGGGGGTCAGAACAGTTGATATCAACAGGATAGGTATCGATCGCGCCTGCCCGTTCTGTCGCATCCATATCCTGTTGGCTCTTTCCCTCGTTCCTTGTATCCGGATTGTCGTTTGGACATCGTTCGAACATCTGGGCCAGAACGTTCCTGCCTGCCCGAATTTTGCCTCCTTCCCAAGCCATCTTGAGCCCACGTGTCGCACCTTCCCAGGGGGATGGGAGGCGAAAAGGTGATATGGTGCCCTATTGCCCTGAACCATGAACCACAAACAATACAAACGACCGTGAGAAAGAGAAAAACAATAGGGTGAGGAGGCGCAAAAGCAACACCATGAGCGAGTTTCTCGACCAGTCCCGCTACAATGGTAGCCAACAGCTCACCCTCCTTCACCTTGAATTTCAACTCTCTTGGTAGCCAAACTAACCGATCAACATACCTCAGGTGAGAGAAGAGATAGAGAGAGAGATGATGATAGAATTATGGGCAAAAAGGGCATATTGGGCCAGAACCAGACGCCAAACGTCTGACGCCATCGCCCAATGACGACGAGTTGGTTTATCTTTGACCACGCTTTTGCGGTTCTGGAAGTTGTTGCGGTTCCTACAACCAGTTTGTCTGTTGGAACCAACTTTCGATCATTCTTTGGTTCGAATTTTTGGGTCGAAGCTGATTTGCCTCGTTTCCCTTAACGAGGAAGCTGCCGGTCGTGGGAGGGGAAAGGGCCAGAGGCGGCGCCAGTTGGGAGGTCTGGAACTGTTGGAAGAGAGGAGAGGAACAGAATCAAAGGTGAGGGGACGTGAGGGAGGAACGGTGTCTAGGAAACTTGCTTCCTTTGGTCTATCTTCTGGGATGTCTCGTTTGTCTCGTTTAGACCTCTACTTGTCATTCTCATTTTGCCCAATCTCTCTTTCATTCTCTCTCTACCTACTTCTTTTTTGCCATTCGCGATTGCTACCAAATCGCGCCACGTGAGGGGAACAGCAACCACCGTCTCACATCTAGGACTTCGAAAAGAAAGGTGGTGTCAAATGGTGGAATAGTCGCTTCGATTTGTTAGTGTCGCCCTGGGAGCGTTCCTGTTGGTTGTTGCCAACATCACCATCTTTGGGCTCTTGGGTTCGTGGCTTTTTGGGGAAATAATCACAGACTATTGAAAGGGGGTAGCCAATTTTGGAGTTGCTCTTCTTTTTTCAACATTTCCCTGAAATTTTGGATTCCAACGACTCCCCGGAGTTGATGGCTTCACGGACTTGATGTCTGCACACTCGTCCGTTGCTCTCAAAAAAAAAAAGCTACCCGGATTTGCAGCCGTTGAGATGTCTTACAGCCCCCCGCCAGCATATTGGCATCCCTTGCGTCCATCGACCTTCATTATGGCCCTGGCACTCAAACCCACGTTGAAGAGTCATAGACAAGACAAAAGACATGAGATTGCGAAGCAAGGAGGTAGGCCCAAGGTGAAAATGATGGAACCATAAGGGTTCAGCGCCACACTTTGACCACGGAGAGGGTGTTAGACAGTTCACCGCAGTGATAAGAGGGGGTTCGACCAAAAAGTGAGCAGATGAGAAAGGCAAACGATCGACACGGTCTGGACCTGCAGTCGTCGCCTGCCCAGGCAAAACGGAAGATCAATGGCGTAGAAATGGTTGAAGAGACGGTGTTGAATGATGGTGCCCTCCCTTTCGCACAGTCGTCTTTGATCGGCATCGAGCCAAAAGAGAGATAGTGAGATGGATAGAGAGTCGAGTGAGGTTTACAACTGATTGTCACCAGAAAAAAGGGTCATAAGACACCTGTCCCTCGAACTGGTCCGCCGTGTCTATCTTGGGGCCTTCCCTCCTCTGGTTAAGTTGAGGGGGAAGAGAGAGGGGTGTTGAGGGGGGTTTCGAGGGGTGCCTCGAGGAGATCAGAGGCTAGTACGAAGCTCTTGAACAGACTAGACGATCGTTAGAGCTGTGCGGAAGGAGCTTTGACTCAAAAAGAATAAAGAAACATACACCACCGTAAGAAGAGCTTCGCGAGCTGTTTTACCCCTTGCGTCTAGCTTTAGTGTGGCAGAGCTCTTCTTCTGGTCCGTCTATTTTTTATGTGATTGTGATTGTGATTGAATAAACGAGCTGGATTTTGATGGAGAATTGTAAATCGACAATAAGAAAGGATATTCATTATTCTGCTATCATTTTAATACGTCATACAGGAAGAGGGGAAAGCAATTCTGTTGATGCACGGTCTTTATGTCGTACAGATACAAAGTTGTTAGCTTCGTATAGACACGGGTTTACTCGAGCTACGGGGTTTACTCCGTACACCTGCAGTCGATGCTTGACTTCTTGGTGACCGTTGGGTCTTTTGAATGCATCATCTGACTGTGCAAGTTCAGGAAGGAGAGACAAGAAAGTGGAGGAATATGGTGCCCAGGCACCTTGAGCACGGTCATCCTGTTGGGTCCAGATCGAAGGCGGGCGCTCTTGGCGATCGAGAAAGTGACAGACTGAACTAACAGCATTGACGGTCGATCAATGCAAACCAAAGATGCAACACTGTGTTGACTCCGCTGTTTGATATTCATCAACTTCTATCACCAAACAACAGGAAACCCGAGCAATATGCGAGCTTGACGAACTTTTGCGAGATGTGGTGAGAAGCAACGTAGAACAAAAGGGACTGCGCTGTCAAAAATGACTAACCAAACCCCGACCACCGACGGAAACAAACACAACGTGGTTGAACAAGCACCAATGTGATCCGACATGCAGCCCTCTAGAATAGGGTAAGAGTGGATGGACATTTCCCCTCCTACCGCGTCCCTTGCCCGGAACGGAGCTCCGCAGTCAAGGGTGATCGTTGTAGGATGGTCTTGTCACTTTTCCCACAAGTGCCGGATCTCACTGCTGCACAGTATGGTGATATGCTGACATGTCTGTTCTTGTAAATGGGACGAGTTCTGGCATGAGAGTGCACCCTGACGGTCGACGGCAAAAGGGCCTGCCAACGGGCCCAGGTGACATAATCGTGTAAAAGTCTGCCTTTTAAGATTACACGCTTCATCCGTGCAAATGCAAGACATGTTTGTGAAGGGAGGGATGAGTTTTGGGTGGTGTATGGTGCCATCGTCTATGACATCGTTCTATTCCTTGTCTCCCTTCCAACCAGGTACAGGTACCCGTCTGGAATCAGGTTCAAGATCAAGACCAAAGTCAAGGTCAGCTGCACTGATGGAGGGGGCGTGTGCTCAAAGGAGGAAGAGGCGGTGCGATTCGCGTAGACAATAGACGAAGATACCAACAAACAAACATAGAACAGTATCTCCTTTCATCAACGGCTTCCCCGTGCGGATGTGTCGGCAAGCGCCTTGCTTGTTGGTTCAGTGCTGGGGTATCAAAAAGATCAGACGAGGACAATCACTGGAACGAGGACGCGAGATAATACGAGGTTGTGTGTGTGTACAAGGCATGCACAGAACGTAAGGAATGGTGTCAACACACATGCAAGAAGGACAAGCCAACGCAATGCAGGGCTTCGGAGCAAGGGTCCTCCGTCGAACCAAGGTGAATGAGTGAATGGGAGTAGTTTTGAAGCGCCGGTCTATGTGTACGTCTGTCGTAGATGTTATGAGGCTCATCTCGATGATGCCCATCAATACCCCGGGCCTGAGGGTCGTCCACGGCCTACTTCTGCAGCCGTGCCAGTCCGGCCTCTGCCTGCTGCACACCTGGTGCATATTCCAGCGTCTGGCTCATGGCCTTGGCCTCCTTGAACCGCTTTACGGCTTCCCGGGCATCGCCAAGCAGAGCCGCAATGTCGCCCAAGTTGCATAGAGCGACGGCACATGCCTCGTCACATTCTGCCGTCCGTGCATCACCGGATGTGTCCGTCGCGTGCTGATGGGCGTTGGTCGCCCACCGCTGCGCCGTCTCATAGTACGCACGCTGTGCCTCTTGCTGTGTAATTTCTCTGCCCGACGCCGGCTTGTCAATCACCGAGCCTACAAGAGTCTCGTATGGCGGCTGCACTGGGTGCTGCGCAAAGGAGATGGCGAGGTTGTTCACTAGACGGTCAGCGGGTGCTCGAAAGCATTTCTCATTGGACCAAGGCGGAAGGGCACTCACTGATAACTGCACTGTGGCAGGGATCGCTGCAGACGCGCAGAGCCTGGAAGAAGAGCGGCAGCGCCAGGTGGAACTGCGAACGGGACTCGTAGCTGTGGCCCAACGACTCGAGTGCTGCACCCATCTCCACAGGGCTCATCCACTCGCCCTCGCCGTCCTTGGTGCCGATCATGGCGCGCCGCTGGAACTCGGCAAGGGCCGTATCGACAGCCCACACCAGCCGCTCGTGCGCTTTGTCTGAGTTCAGAACGTGCTCATCCGCATACAGTTGTCCCAGCTTGACACTGATGCCAATGGCCTTGCGCAGAATACGCGAACGACGGCCCCAGACGGTCTCGCTGTCTCCCGACATATCCACGCCGGTCTCTTCGGCCTCCTTGGCCGACTTGCCCGTCAACAGGGGTGGCGGGAGACGGGGTTTCAGCTCACCAGTTTCGGCAACAGTCTTGCCCGCCTTGGCATCCTTCTCGTCCTGCTCCATCAGGTCGGCCCATCGCCGGCAGTCGGCCAGCAAAATCTCCAGGATCTTAATGGCCGCATCGTAGCTCTGGATCTGCTCTAGCCACGAGGCCAACTGGATCCGGATGCCCAAAACATCCTCTGAGAACGGATCCAGGCCCAGCTCGTCACATTTCTCCAGTGCCAAACGGTAGTTTTTGAGCGCCCGCTTCGGGTCGGGCTGGTAGTTGCTGAAGTACAAAGCCTTCCGCAAGTACTTGGCCACCTCTGGCGGGTAGCGGGTGAACTGGCGCGAGTTGAAGTAGGTGAAGTAGATGCGAACGACATAGCCAATCACAAAAACGCTGGCAATGAGCACAGCCAGAGCGAGGACGAGCTCTTCTGGGTTTGAGCGATAGAGCGTGCGCAGCGTCTGGCCCTGGAACGGAGTGAATAGGCTGCGCAAGCTGCCGCCGAGTGCTCTGATTAAAAGGCGAAAGATTGGAACACGGCCCTTTGGAATTTGTTGCTGCTGCTGCTGCTGTTGACCGGAACGGCCGCCCTGGGAGTTTTGGCCGTTTTCGGCGTTGTTCCGACGCGATGTTGTCGACAGCTGCCGGACTTGGATAGGCCCAACCGTAATAGATTGTGGTGAGAGACGGCGTGTTCGTACAAGAGAGTTGGCATATCTGCTCGCAACAAGCTGCACTTGCACTTGTGCCTGGCTATGGCCAGGGCCCTGGACACGAACATCGACTTGGACGGATGCCGGCGAGATTGATTGCCGGCAGGCCAATGGCCTCTGAGTTGCCGACAAAACAAACGGCCCTGCAGTGCGGCAGATTTTCCGATATGCACCCGTCGTCGCCAATGGTTGAGACATGGCTGTGGCGATGTGTGAAATGTGTTGCCAGGTGTTGATGTTGACGATTTTCAAAGCCTCATATGACGTTGATGTGCCTGCCGTACCTGAAATCTGTTGCGCTCTGAGATGTGATTGGCTGTCTTTCCGTATCACGTGGTAAGCCTCTCAAAACTTTATTATGCACTGTATTGCACTGTACATTATCCTGTAAAATCTTTGCAGATATACTGGTACGTGTCTTTAGTTGACACTGTACGATTTGCGGTCCCTTCCAAATGGTGCCTCAGGCTCAGATCAGAGCGATCACGTGCAAAATTACGAGCTTCGGTTTACCGAGCATGTTATTCGCTGAGGCTTTGCCTTCCTCTTTCACTGGAGCTCCCCCGCAAGCGTCATTCTGACCCATCCGCTCCATCGCTCCTGCCCGCTCGTTCGCTCGCTACGGGCCCCCGAGAACCCCACCTAAACGACGACAGCACAAGCTTGCCCCGAGGCACCTGCCATTTTCTCACATCGATCGCCAATTGATCACAAACTTTTTGACAGCAGAAGATTCAACATTCTGAAAAACAACAACAGATCGCTAACATTAAACTGACACCTCCGACCCCTTACGCAAGGTACGAATTGGTTCACAGGCTCACAATGACCCCTCCTCCCCTTGCAGATGACCGTTGCAACAGCAGGGGCGCCGGTAGCAGCTCGGCTTTCCTTGCATTGTCTCAAGCTTGCCCAACTTCCATTTGACATCATACTAATGGTTTTATGTAGAAATTTCACCTTTTCACACCCTTCACACCACCCATTACGTTCAAAATGGCTGGCAAGTTCGAGCCTAAGACGCCCGTCAACCTGCAGCCACCCAAGGACGACCCCATCACCCTTGAGGAGCTGGCCCAGGCCAATGGTGAGTGATTTGCTTTCTACAACCAATTGGCCGTCATGCACCCCTTTTCTTCCCATGCTTACAGTACAGGCGCTGATGGCGGCAAATGCTATGTTGCTATCAAGGTAAGCAAGACAGAGGATGAGGAACACGATACTCCTCGCATGGAAAGATGAGCACGCGAGGGATTCTGTTCTTCTTGTGGTGCCCTCTAGCACCTCGTCCTCCTCCCCTTAATATCCCTCTTCCTTCGTGGTCCCTGTTCCTGACATTGTCCCTCCTTTCTCTTTATTGCAGGGTCTCGTCTACGACGTGACAGGAAACAAGGCGTATCAGCCCGGCGGGTCCTACAATGGTGAGTTCGAGACTCTTTTTCTTCTTTTAAAGAATGTTCGTCCCTAACAGAATAGTGTTCGCCGGTAAGGACGCATCCCGGGCCCTTGCCCTGTCGTCCACAAAACCCGCCGACGTCCAGTCCGTGTGGCAGGATCTCGACGACAAGGAGAAGGGCGTCCTCAACGACTGGATCACCTTTTTCTCCAAACGGTACAATGTCGTCGGCAAGGTCGTTGGTGCCACGAACTTTGAGTAAAGCACTCAGTGATGAAGTGATGAGGTGACGATAGGTGTCAAGAGCAGGGAGTCGTCGACATCGTTCGACAGTTTAGTGCGGAGAAACACATTAGAGCAATTCTTTATTTGTTTTCGAATTGACCACTCGGCCGATTTCAAATGGTTCCCCTTTTCCATGTCTCTTCCCATTGTCTCTCGCATCTCCCCATGGCAGCTGGTCACGTCGGACAGCGTCGGTTGTTTAAAAAAGTGACAACGGCACCTCCTTGTTCTTGTGTTATTGTGTTCTGCGTTATGTGCTTCATGTCTCGTGTCTTGCATCCTGTGCTCCGTGTTCGTAGTCTTGTTGCTTTCCTCATCCTCTATCTTCTTCACCTTTTCCTCCCCCTCTCGGCAGAGCTTGCCGGTCCAACGTGGGCCAGCATACATTGAAACAGAGGAAGAAACAAACGTGAACAGAAGCACAGCGACACGCAACCCGCTGACAAAGGACAACAGGCGTTCATAAGGTAAATTGTACAAGAGAAATTGGGGCTACGGTGTACAATGCATGTGATTTCTGACAGTTGACAGATGACGCATCGCGTTACTCCAATACAAGCTCACGCTGCCTGGTACGATGGCCGGTTTCGCCTCATCTTTTGAGGCTGTCGAAGGATGAGGGATGGGGAAGTTCTTCAGAAACGGTGGGCTTGCCAGGTACCGTTATCACAATCAGTCATATATTTGAAGGATCCAAGTCGCTGAACATCTACCGTAAATTGTATCCTTACTTTAACAATCAGTGAAAATTCTGCAAGAACGAGTTTTCAATCTCGTCTTCCTCAATCTGTCAAGATTGTACTACACCTAATGGTCGGTGGCACCAAGATTTGCCCCTGCTTCATGCAAAGTATGTGTCATAGACAATGGCAGTTCCAGGCCAGCCTCCTTGATTTATCCTATTCTGTGACTGTCGTGTGACCGTGCTCAAGTATTGTCAAGTTTATTTTCAATATTCAATGTTCATTGTTGAGAAAGGTTGGATTAGATAATAAACGTCGATGTTGCTAAACTAAATGTATAATTAAACTAAGTAAACATCCCCCTCTAAATATATGCCATGTGAAAAAGAGTGAAAAATATGTCTTTATGAATAAAGTAAAGTAAAATCCAAGCGAGACTCCGCTATCGTATTGCCTTTGTCCGTTTTTAATTTTTGTTTAATTTTTGTTTCCTGGAGACAATATGTTAGACTCAGAGATACTTGGAGGCAGATCACGTTGTTGAGAACATACCTTGTTAGGCTCACTTAGTATGAGTTGTAGTGTGAGTGCATCTCATAGGACATCGATGATGACGATGACGATGAGGACATGGATGCTCGCTGCTTGGAAATACAGGACTTGCAGTCAACTTGCTGGTCCCAGACGTTGCGGAGCTTGGGTACACCGAAGCACTGGTGGTTGAGGTCGTTGCGGGCAAGGTGGCAGTACGACTTGAGCCGCTTCTGCGAGCAGCCGCAGTTGAAAAGGTACTCCTCGTATTCACACATTTTAAGGATTGGGGGAGGAAAATTATGTCGTTTTGGAATATTTATGACGATCTTTCTGAAAAAGACACTTGTGAAGCATGTATGGAAAACTGATTAAACGTAGTAAATGTAGATGGTAAAGACTGAAATAATGAGATCAAAAAAAGGTAATGACAGATATTAAGTTGATATTGGTGAGGACGAGGGTGGTGTCGAAAAGAAAAAAAGGAATATCACATCTTGGTCAAGGGAGCATGGTCTATTTATCTTCATCTTTGAGATGGGAGCTTCTCTTATGATCTTCAGTATTTCTCACAATCCCCCACTCAATCGCCACTGACCATCTTTTTCTTTGCTTCAAACTGCGAGTTCGGTGCGAGGCAAGCCTGGATGCAATGTCATTTGCTTTTTCTCCCTCAACAGCACACAACACTTGCCTCCGGCATTTCACGACGACATCCGTTTGGGCAACATGACAGTATTAGAGAATGACTTGGTGTCTTTTCAATTCTGTCATATATCCCATTTCGTCCTCTCCAACAGGCCCTTTCTGCACAGGACAGTTCATAGGACAGTCAGGTGCATCGTTCATGACGACAAGAATGGCGCGTGTAAGCGAGCCTCATTTTTCTGAATGTCTCTTCCATTTTGTGTCTTGTGTCTTGAGACCTCATTTCTTTCTCGTAAAAGATAATAATCAGCCTTCCGTTTTTTCTGTTGACGGACTAGGGGGTGAAAGAGTGGGCGTTGGTTGGGCATAGACGTGGACAAGGACAGAGGACGTGTTGGTTCGAACGAACTGTAGCCACGAAGACCGAACGAAAGACCGAGAAACAGTGAAGCATACAAGAAGGAATACAATGAATGGGTCATAGGTGGCAGTAATCGAGAGTCCAAAAAGTGACAGATCACATCCCTTTTGTTTCTCGCTTTTCTTGGTCGTCCCTACGTTGTCGGACCCCGTCGTTGCTTTTGTTACCTTTTATTTCTTTTTCTTTTCATTGCATGCACTGTCCTCCCCGGAGTGCTTCCTATCATCCCCGGTTTCTTGTGGTTTCTTATACGATTGTTGTGGCACATATAGACATCCATTCGGCCCCTGTTGTAGGGCCACCTTATTTATTGACTTCCTTTTTCTTATTATTACCTTTTCGGTCGCCCCTTACATCCCAACATCTGGCCCCCACATCCCGCGTCGTGAGCTACCGGCCCGAGTTTAAGTTCCCGTGGTTCTTACCAGAGCAAGCTAGATTTTGGTTGGACCTCATCCAGGGTGTCTAAACTGTCGATGGGAAAGAAGGCAAAAGCACCATCTGGGGGCTGAAGAAGTAGGTTGGCAAGAGGCAGGGGATCAGCGCGGTCGGACGGATCCTCGCTCCGCGTGCCCGACTGCAGCTGGGAACGGCCTTTCTTCTCACCCGGGCAAGGCCAGGCATGGTGCGCCATAAACGAGCGCCTCGTGGAGACTCGTGGTGATTCTTAGATCCACTTTTCTCTGGACATTTCTTTCTGTACTCTGTGTGTACAAGTACACAATGGATGAAACCTGGATGTCACTGCCTTGCTGGAGATCACAGCAAGTTGGCCACCCTTGTAATCTCTGGTCAAGAGAGAGGCTCTTCGTGAACCTCCGTAGAGCTGCTGCATCTCCAGTCTTGATATGTTGTTCGCTTTACGGTCGTACCAAGAAGACCAGTGGCATCTAGATATGGCCTAATATACCTGCTACCTCTCAATGTGTTTTGTGCATTCTCTGTGCGTGCAATTCATGTGATTTTTATTAACAGCAATAGCTGGCATACATAGTACGCCGTACTCTTGAGTAATATTACTTCCATTATGACATTGGACATCCCTGCGATATCACAATTCTATGGTTTGCTTCTGCAGCTCAACTAAATCAGATACGAAGAGAAACAGTGCCTGGACAAAAATAGCCAGAACACCGAGAAACGCCGAGGAGATGCCCCATGAACGAGACACGGACGGGGAAGAAATGAAGAAAAAGAAAAGAAATTTGCAGGGCCTCGAGGGCCTGACCTGTTTGACATCTGACGTGCGTCGACGCTATCCAATGGGGCAAAAAAGAGCCAGGCATGAGAAAAACGACCAGGGTAGTGGAGGGAAGGGAGAATAACAGAGAGATGTCAGGCGTGGGGAGAGGGATAGTAGGCCATGGCCCTTGACACTGAATTTAATACTAACATTATTTTATAACCTGGTGATAACTGTTGGGAAGCCGAGAGGCACTCTATAATCGGCATGGTGCATGAAAGGCCCGCCTGGAAGACCAGCGATCTCCTCCCACCCGTCAATCTACTACCGATCGCTGCTTAAGCAGGTCATCTACTTCCCCGTTACCCAGAACCAAGATTGCAACTACCTTACCACTGCAGAATGCTACTGGAACCCCAACCAAGATTTATTTTTTCAAGATTCACATCGATTGCCTTCAAAATTGATCAGATTGAAGGTAGCATATTACGGAGAAGTGGAACAGTGATAAAAGCAGGCTACCATTTCTCGACATAGAGATGATGACGGGCATAGAATATTGCTAACAAAACGGCATTCAAAGTGGACTGCCCCATTGCAATACATGACCAGAATGGAGCACTCGGAGCAATTACACCTGTTCGTAAAATTTACGGTCATTTTTACTCATTGGAAAAAAAGCCATATCCACATCTTCGTTTGTAATTTTCAGCTTTGTGTACACTTGCAGCATTTGCGTGGGGGGCTCACACGGGGCACGGAGGGTATCGTCACCAGTCGTATGCTACGTTCTATTATTTTCTCTGTATTATGTGGCTGCTCAAAATTCTGTCACTTTTTTTTCTGTCTTGTATTCTTTCAGCCCTTGCCGATGTCCGTCTTGTCGAAGCCCGTGGACCTGCAACGTCGACTGTTTTGTGTCTATGCGTATGCATGGGAGAGAAAGGAAAAAGCAATTATGTCACGGATGCATGCAGAAAACCAACAACGCTGGCAACGAAACAGTCCATCCTCCGGCGCGTAGCATCTCGGGCCAGCCCATCCTTTTGTTTTTATCGCTCATCCCCAGTCTCCTTTCTGGATTTGAAGCTGGTTGGGAGACCTGTCTGTATGCACGTAAGACGCCTCTCCAGGATGATGGGCTGCAGCGAGCGGCGGAGAAAATTCCGTGGAACCGGGTTATGTCTACAAAGGGCAACCATGGGTAGTAATTATGTATGAAGACACGAGACCCGGTCGCGTCCGTGATTTGTTTTTCTTTTTTTTTTTAGTGAGGGCTTGATTTTCTTTTTTAATCATTCCTTCACAGGGAACTCTAGATGGACTCTCATGCAAGCTGTAGCCGAGATGCAATTTGATAAGTATGCTATCAAAACGATCTCTTTCGAAAGGGTCATCGCGAGAGTCGACATGGACGCAAATGCGTCGTGCAGTTTTCTACTTTTTCTACTTTTTACTTCTCTAGATAAAAACTTACATTTCGTCCTATCCTGTTGGGTCATCACACAGCCACAACTTTGGCATCTTGGTACAGCTCCTGCTTTTTGAGCTTTTATTTTCTTTCCACAGTCATGACTTTGATCGACAATGTAAATGAGCAAAGATATCCCCAGGTATAAGAAGTCGCAGAAAAAAGTAAAGATGATCAAGTTTGTCTATGTCTCGCTTGGCAAATACTTCCATTTTTGAACTTTTGCATCCTGGAGAACTCGACGCCTCTCATGCACCGTCAGTTTTCCCGTGGTTGTTACGCCCTGAGGTAGTAATACAAATCTGCAACTTCTTTGTTAAGCTGCTCTGACCTGCTTCTTCTTTTGCTTGTCTTTACTTTTTTAAATCCCAGAAATCATCCACTCGCATTCTGCCCTGTGGCTAGCTAGTTATCTCGTTGGGTGGCAGATGGACTGCATTGAGAGAAAGAGACAAGAGAAAATGTCAAAAAAGAGGCGTATTGCGGTGTGACCAAGCCCAGCATGCATGAGTTGCATTATGTTGGGCGCCGCCCGGGCCTGGCCGTGGCGGTTTTCGAGGGGAGGCATCCTACTGGGCAAAAGTGTCCTGTGTGGTTTGCAAACCCTTGTCCGCATTTCTTGCATGCATTTCGATATTTTTACGTCTGGCCTTTTTTTCATATCCGCTTTTTTGCTTTGTTTTTGTATACTTACAGTCCCTGGGGCTGCGCGTGACCGTGNCGTCATCTTGGACGCGGTCGATAGCAGCAGAGGCAATGATGTCCTCGGGAGCTTCTTCTTCTTCTT
>JANSLP010000476.1:0-19325 GCA_029298735.1 Ophiostoma sp. CBS 140.51
GGCGTGCCCCAGAAGAACGAGCGGCGCCGGTGGACCTGTCCGAGGCATTGGCGGCACACCCACGTCTGCGGGCGGGCGCGCGCAAACTTGATCATTGTGGTGGTGGATAGAGAGTGCCTTACGTCAGTTGTGGATGGGAATTAAGGGGATAAAGAGTACAAGCGGTGGGGGGGAGAAATCTACGAAGTATTGCTCAGGAAGAACTGGGAATATCTTCGCAAGGGGACGACAGACGGATTAGCACCCCTGGTCGTGCAAATAAATCATGTAACAAGGTCGCGGCCTGCAAACCTTATTTTCGTTCATGTCTCTTTTTCAAACGGCCGGCCACGCCGTGGAGCAAATTTCCACGTTCCTATTTCCTATCCGCGTCTCCCTTTTTATCTTATGTCGTAAATTGACGTTCCTCCTCCCCCTTTTTTCAAATTCGTTCTAGAAAACTTCCTTTGATTAATCTCTTTGGCGGACTGGCTCCTCTTCCCAAACTAAACCCAACGCGGCTGCCACCTTTGGACTTTTGGTTGTTTTCGTTGGATTATTCTTGTACGAGGTATATCAAAGCAGACGGGACCACACCATCAATTTCCTAATTAAATCTTTTTGTCGCACAGAACTTGGCTCGTTCGCAGCCACCTGTCAAAATTTGGTGTGAGCGTTGTTGTTCGCTTCCTGATAGTCGTCAATATCGATGAACAAACTTCTGCTTTGGCCTTCTTCACGCCAGGGCACAGAAAGGGATGAACGTGCTTGAATGTCGATCATTCTCTGTTCTTGTTGCTGCCCCTGTTGTTCTGGACTCTCGTTCTTTCCCACCTTTCCCAGAATTTCCACGTTGACCCACGCTGGGCCACCCTGGCCCCTCGTTTTCCTTGTTTGCCATCCGCTGCATTTGTGCTAGTGCCAGCATGCCGGTTTCTTGTTTGCTTGCTCGGTGTGGACGCTGGCTCGCTGGGCATTGTGGGCGTTGTGGGCTACGGAGATTTAATCGAAAAATGCAACAGCACATTCAACGCCTTCCGTCTTCTCACTGGTTTCATTGGCCTTGCAAAGTATTTCATGATTGTCGCGCTCCCGCTTTTTGCCACTTTCGTTCTCGGCCGTGCTGTTCGAAGTCGGCAGGAGGCAAGCTCAACACGTTGGAACGTCGTATGCTCTGCTTCATGGATTGGTGCTGATCATCGGAGAGGATCGTCGTCGTGCTTGGTTCAGCTCGCCACGATACCTTGGCCAGACCCGATTTGACAGATTAAACGTCGCAGACAACAAATGATGGCACAAATCAGATGCCATCGTGCAATATCAAGAAGGAAACTGTGGGACGGTCGGCCTGGCCGTCCCCCGTTTGTAGAGTCGCAATTATCTCTTGATCTCATCTCATTGATCTTGCCTGTGCAATCCAACAAATCAAAAACAGAGCCGTGGTAATCAAAAGACAGCGGACAGACATCGAAAAGTGCCCGTCTGCGATTGTGTTTCGAGCCGTCACTTTCTGCATCATTTTTGCCGTTCTTCGAACTCTTTCGTCTTTCCTTTACGGCTCCACCGAGAGCCGTAGCTCCCAAGGACAGAAAACCGGTGGCTTGTGGTCTGTGGTCTGCAGATATTGCGAGGTGAACAATGGGGCCCGGCAGATTGCTGTCGGAGCAAAGACCTAGGAAAACAGTCGAATTCTTCTTTCCATCCCGCTGCAGAGGAGACAGATGGCGTTGCAAAGCGGGGGATGTTGGATAAACAACCGCGAGCCTTTTGTGTATGTATTTGTATATGTTGTACTCTCACTGGTGGCTAAATGGGCAGGAGAGCATTTTGGCAAAAATGGCTATCCAAAGGGTGTTACACGATTCGTACGCAGTAAAATGGAAGCCGCCTGCCTCGCCTCCTTGCCTCCTTCTCTCGCTGACCGATACTTGTACATGTACGTAGTATGTGTTTCAAGTACTTAAAAAGCAGCTTGTATACAGATGAACTCCGCCCGGCAAAGTACTTTGTACTCAGTATGGCGCACTCCATCAACATATATTCACATACATATCCTTACTTCGTGAAGCTTCATTCCCATCATCATCTACGCCGTCCATATGTACATTCACTGCAGACCACACAGCCGAGCACGGTTTGATGCTCGTGCGGCAACGTGTACTGCATGCAGATGTGCAAATTGACCTGCAGGTTGGCAATGGGCGAACGAGTGCAAGAGCACAACAGGCGGTCGTTGTTTGTATGGTCCTTTTAACGCTATTTACTCCGTGCTCCATATGCCACAACCAAAGAGGACAGAAAACAGGCTCTCGACAATCTTTGACGATCCCATTACCTTCGACCGCCCCTACGACCGCCGTGCCTTTCTCTTCGATCGCATCACCTTCCAATACTGCTCTCACCAAGGAAGAAGGAAGGACCGACACTCCCACTCTACCTCTCCACATGGAGTATTCCAGACAATTGTTCCTTCCCTCTCTCTCTCCATAACCCACAATGTGGCCCCTGCTGTTTCTCTCCCACATAAAGACACCGTGCCCGCACAGTGTCGTATCCGCCTCCCCGCTTGGGCTTTGGGGCCTGTGACAGCCATGCAAACGAGGCGAGAGGAGATGCAGATGAGGAAAGAAATCATAGCCAAAAAAAAAAAGAGAGAGACAGAGAGAGAAGGGCACCCAGGCCGGCAGCGATGCGAACGGCCCTCTGAGAAATAGGGTGTATTTACCTTTCCCCTCACCTGTCCGCAGGCTGTCTGTCCGGGTTGTGCTCATTGTACCTGCCTTGTCTATGTGCGATATACCGTGACCAAGAGGGAAAAGACGAGGCAAAGGCATCGAACTTTATTTTGTCATCATTCTCGTTTTCCCAGCATTATACTTTTTACCCAGTACTGTTGCCGCCGCCTCCTATCATCTATTCTCCCTTACCGCCGTCGCTTGCGCTCGTCCAAGTATGGTCTGTCGTCAACCGCCGGTCAGCGTCGCACCTGTGTCGCCGGAGAGCGATTGGCTGATTGCTGTTTGGCCGTGCATTTTTGAATCATTTTCCCCCTTTTCTTCCCTACATGTTTACAATGTGAGTGTATGTACTATATTTTTCCTCTTTATTAGTGTGGTGTTTTTTTTATTCTCACTGCGACGGTCAAAGTAAGGGTCCATCCATCTCCTCTCCGCATCCTACTTGACCTCGCAGCTTGGTGCTTGTGCTTCCCTGGCTTGCCGGCGTGGTGCAATGCGGGCGTGCAGCCAAAAGTATCTGACAAACATGCCCTCTTAATGTACCCAAAAGGTTGTGTCCGCTGTTGCCCAACAAGAAAAAGGCACGCTACCGTCCCAGCCGTCGAAGCTTGCACCTGCCGCCCCAGTTTCCCAAGCTGTGCACCAGGCATTTTTAGCGTGCTTTGTTGGCTGCATTTCGACTGCATTTGACTGCATTGGGCTTCGTTGGTCTTGCATTGGTTCCACGGTAGCTCCTGTAGCTCGTTGACTGAGGTTGGTGAAATACGGCAAAGTGGTGAGAAAGCGGGCGAGTAGCTACCAGCTTGGGACGGCTGGGCGGCGGGCAACGTCAATCGCCACCAGGATGCAACGGCTTTTGCTGTTTGCTTTCAATGTATCAACAGTATCTCTGGGAGCGGCAAAGTACATCCTGATAATGCTCCGTACGTTGTAATACATCGAAAGTACTCCTGTGAAACCAACACACTCGGCAGTGCCATGGCTCCCACGAAACGCCATGCATGGCATCGTCCTCGTGGCGCGTGGGAGCATAGAATCATATGTCGAACTGCCCAGATAATTGTATTCCGCACGGCGTATCTCCTCGATGCGTGTAAGGTACGAAGGGCTCAATGTATCCCGTCGGAGACGTTGAGCATATGCCTTTTCACCACATACCGGCTGCAATTGCTCCTGCCGGCTGTACGCTGGGGTCCCGTCCGACAGACGACAAGAGTGGGAAGGAATGGCGGCAGCGCAGCAGAAGCACCAGCAGAAGCAAAGCAACAGCAGTGGATCTGTGGGTCTGTGGGCGGTTGCTGGGATGGTGTGTGTCCTCAGTCTTTTCAGAAAAAGAAGGAGCAGGGGTGCTCACTTCGGTGGTCACCAATTTGGCGGTCTCTGTGAGCGCTTGACGGCCGGCACGGCCACGCCTAATCTAACTCAAAAAGAAAGAAGAAACCAGCGAAACCCACCAAGCCTGCGAGCCTGTCTCTTGTGAAGCCCATGAATGCCACCACACCATTCTGGGCGCACACACCCACACACCCCGTTCAAGTGCTCTGGCGCCGGGCCCCCCTTTTCCCCCTTCTCCTGTCTCCTGGCTTCCCTGTTGATTGTTTCCTGTGAGTCGGGACATCCATCGCGGCTTCCCTGTGTGGCTCTTTTGTTGTTGATTTGGTGCACCGCGACTTCCTCTTCGGGTTTTGGTTTTGTTTCCTCGAGGAGTGCTCCTGCTCCGTGTTATGTTCCTGTTTCTGTTTGTGTTTCTACGGCGTACTCAGTATCTCTATCTCTCTGTCTCTCTTCCTCTTCACATCCCGGCATCGCCACTCTCCTTGTTCTGCCGCCTACCTTTCTCTCCATCGCATCCCTTTACCGCGACACCAAGCCCATTTTGCCGCCACATATTCCTTTTCGCCTTTTCGCCTTGCTGACCTCTCTTTTCTCTCTCTTTCTCCCTCATCCCTTATTCGCCTGCCCCTTGTTTTCCTTTGGCCTTTTATACTTTGCTATTTTCAAACAAATATTTTTGACATCTTCCACCTCGCGCTCTCACCTTTCTTTATTCAGTATTACGGAGTACAGCACATTGATTATATCGTGATCTTTTAAAAAGAGGCCGTTGCAGTCCACAGCCGCCCGCCGTATCAATTCACCCTCACCTCGACCGGATCGTCCCTCCAGAGTCTCAGTGCTCACTTGGCCCACAGCCTAGCACAATCCAAAAGCGCACCAAAAGCGCACCAAGAAAAGGAGTTCGACCAGGGGAGGCCCTGAAAAGCAAGAGGGACACAACGCGAACCCCCTCCCCTCTGCTACCCATTGATCATCAACTAGTCCCAACTCTGTCTAGAGGCCCTCAAATCCCAGGATTGTCCATACAGCAGCCCACACCTGCACCTAGCGACCTTTCCCCATAGGCACGACTTCCCGTATCTTTTGCTGTTTTTGTTGCTCTTTTCGGGCCTGGCCTCCTGAAAAAACCCGCCCGGGACCCAGAAGAGCAACTAAGGAAAAAGGGTAACATAAGGAACCTCGCAAGAAAGCACAGCGATCGCCGGTTTCTCTCCTCTCTCTGGCTCTCTCTCTTTCTCCCCTCCACTTTTTTTCCTTTCTCTCAAATAGAACCACGAAAGGAAACACTCCCCAACCACCGTTGTTTTCCATCTCGCTTCTGCAATTGTGCATCCATCCCTGGCTTTCTTCTTTCTTTCGAGACCACCAGTTTTTGCTTCCGCAACAACACAATCACATTTTCTTCCTAACGAGAAGCGAATTGCTTCTTTTCGACCTTCGACCCCTTTTCGCCCTCTCGACCGTCTTTCGCTTTGACTGCTCGAAACAGCCCGCTTCGATTTGTCTCGCTCGATTCGATTCAACCTGGTCACCCGCTCTTCATCTTCTTCTCCTCCGCTTATCCTTTCTCCCAATCTTCTGCCGTGCAATCACGCAGTAGATTTCTATCACAATGGCATCCAAGGTACGACGATTCGACGACACGGCGATTCTGCACGCGCGCGCATTTGGTTTCTTGCACACTCCGTCCACCCCCTTTTCGCTTCTTGCTCCCTGGGTGTCATCAGACAGCTCCCCAGCGACGACGACAAGCATCGACCATTTGCATCTGTCCTTACCCTTACATATCTCAACTGTCTTTGCTCTTTTTATTCTTTTGGCCTCTGGACAGCTATACCGCGGCTGCGTGCCGTCTCACGCAGCGATGCATGCACGGCTGCGCGGCTGTCCAATTCCATCGTCCCTCCTGTCGCCTTTGCTCTTCAGATCTGCTCCAGCCAATCCCATCGTTTCGATAATCCACCATCCTTCAGGAGCCTTGTTCACTAACGTCTTATCTTTCACCTCCCACAGTTCCTCAGAGAATATAAGCTGGTCGTTGTCGGCGGCGGTGGTGTAGGCAAATCTTGCCTGACCATCCAGCTGATCCAGAGCCACTTCGTCGACGAGTACGACCCAACAATTGAAGGTGCGCATCAACTTTTATTCAGTCCCCGATGTTCGCCAAATAAATTTGCACATGGCCCGCACAGCGTGACTAACTTAGACTCTTTCTACCTCCCAGACTCTTATCGCAAGCAGTGCGTCATTGACGATGAGGTTGCATTGCTCGACGTCCTCGATACGGCCGGCCAGGAGGAGTACTCGGCGATGCGGGAGCAGTACATGCGCACAGGCGAGGGCTTTTTGCTTGTCTACTCGATCACGTCGCGTCAGAGCTTCGAGGAGATCACCACTTTCCAGCAACAGATTCTGCGCGTTAAGGACAAGGACTACTTCCCCATGGTCGTGGTGGGCAACAAGTGCGATCTCGAGTCCGAGCGCGAGGTGACCAGACAAGGTACGTTCAGGAACCGCTGTGGTGGATTGTGGCGGATTGTTGGTGGACACTGTCAGCAACCAGGGGCAGCCAAATGGGGCAAACAACCCATCGTGAATAAGGACCAGCGGCAGCTAACAAGTACACTACAGAGGGCGAGGCGCTCGCAAGATCGTTCGGCTGCAAGTTCATCGAGACGTCGGCAAAGTCCCGGATCAACGTTGACAAGGCATTCTACGACATTGTCCGCGAGATTAGACGGTACAACCGCGAGATGCAGGGCTACTCCACCGGCAGCGGCACCTCCAACGTCGGCGGCCCCTCGAACAAGATCGAGGTCAGCGACAACGACACCGAGGCAGGGTGCTGCTCCAAGTGTATCCTGATGTAAGCGGCTTTTTTTCCTGTGTACGCACGTGTGTGGGAGGCAGGTGCTGTCCCGTTGGGCGGACACCGAATACAGTAGAAGAGAATGAGACCGACGACAACGACAACAACAACATCGCGACAATATCCTAGTAACATCAACGATAAACGAATGCCGCAGCGCGGAAGGGGCAGCAAACAAAGCAACACTTTTTCTCATTCGGAGACATACACATTCGGCGTCCTCTTTTCGCCTATTCTGAATATCGCGGTGCGCGGGCATGTTCGCTGAACAACGGCGCTCATGCACGGACAATTATGGGTTTTGTCTCGACAACGTTTGTATGGACCGAAACGTCCTGGAGCGTCAGCTACCAACTACTCTGAAAAGCGCGGCTGGCAAGAATGAGCCTTGTCCCTCGGGTCTTGTTAACAACTTGAACTCAATCCCTTTTTACCGTCATTTCTCTGCCACGCTGCCAACGGCCAAGAGAGACCTTTGCCAGTTTTTTTCTTTCTTCCACCCCGTTTCTTTTGTTTTCTTTTCCTGTTTCATTTGCGTGTCTATGAAATTTATTAGACGCCCGCCAGAGTTGCTCACCAGCCGAGTCTCATGTTTTTGTGGGGTTTTTTTCATTTATTTACTTCATTTTTTTTTCTATCATCTGCTTCTCATTTTTTTGGTATTTCTGGCACAAGTCTTTCCTATTTCCCCCCTGTTTATCTTTATTTATTTTATTATCATTCTATTCCTATTTTCCTGTCTTCTATCCCTTCCCTCTCTCGCATGCCGTCTCTCTGTCTATTTTTTCTTTGTTTAGCGAAAAGTACTCAATGAAAGAAAAAGATTATCAAAACTAAAACCACCTGTGCACTACTACCATTGTTCAAAATAAAGGCTGAAAGCTGAAAGTGGCCCGTGTCAGTGAAAAGGAAACAAAAAATGAAGAAAATACAACAGAATAGAGAAGGCTGGCTGGACAGTGAACATACTATGTCTAGTGTGACTTACAACAGTACACCAGGTACAGCTGAGGTGTTCATGGACTTAACATGATCTTACGTATGGCCATTCAACATGATGAGCATGGTTTTCACGATACATTCACTGCAGAGCATCACCATGTTGTTCACCAATGAACATGTTCATATGAGGATGTTTGCTTAAAAGTCTGACGATGATGCTGTATTTCGGTTTCTTGTTTGTTCTCTTTCTCCTCATCCTCTCCAGATCTCTCACATCCACACTCGACAGCAATAGCAACAGCAACAGCAGCACTCAACAGTACTCAGCAATCGCCGGCTCATCTTCACAATCGACATCCCTCAAGTATCTTGCAAGATATCACTTGACTTGGGAGTCTTTTGATATCTCTCAACCTGCCTCAGTTCTCAAACACTTCTAGACTTTGACAATTTCTCCTTGGACAAGATGTCCGGTAACATCAACAACAACGGCGCCGGCGCCGGCGGCAACCGGCAGGACCGCTTCCAACTCGCTGACTTTGCCCAGCCTCCTCGGATGCAGGCCCCTCCTCATCCTCCTGCCGCCGACCCCGCCGTTGCTCCCGTCCCCGCCGCGGCTCCTGCTCTCGTTCCCGCTCCTGCCGTTGTCGCTCCTGCTTCCCCTGCTCCTGCCCCTGCTCCTGCTCCTGCTCATGCTGCTGCTTCCTCTTCGGCGGCGACCGGCCCTCCTCCCCCCACCCCCTTCAACGACCACGCCCAGCATGGGATGGTGACTCGTTCGCAGGGCCAATCGATGGTGGCAAACAACAGTGAAACCATAATTGTGCCGCGGCACTGGATGGCGCTACGCAGCCATGATGCCTCTAGCGGTCCGCCGCCGAGCTACGAGGAGAGCATGAGCAGCGACGAGGACATGGCTGAAATCTACGAGGTTTAGATTGTGGTGATCAAGTGATCATTTACTCCTTCCTCATGTACTTCTCGTACTCATTTCGTAGAGCTGTGTAGTTGATCGTAGTCTTGAAGTATGACACAAAACTAACCCGCCTATCTATCCCTCTCTAGAGAGAGATCGGGGACGATTAATGATGATAGACGATTCTAGGTGTATACAATAGGCGCTGGTTCGCCTTTTTGGAAATACAGGTGACTTCGGTTCTTTTGGATAACTGCTTTCGGCGTATCTGGTAGGTTTTCTGATAAGTTTACTGCTTTCTGTGCTTTTTCTTTAAAAGTCAATAAAAAAAATTGATAAATTTCAACTAAAAACAAAACCAGAAACAAAAAAGTCCCAATAATAATGGAATGTGAAATATGTACCATTGACAATGAACACTTCTAATTATAAATTAAAATACAAAATAATAATTTGTTATTCCATTTGTTCTTACGATGTAGAAACAATTTACTCTTAGCATTTCGTCTGGCCGAATGAGCCACCAACGAACATATAAATATCTCAAGGGCCAATCATATGCCCACACTGCAATTCATGACACCCCGTAGCCTCTCACGGTACTCAAATTTGCTCGAAATTACTTCGTTACTTCATTTCACAGAGAAAAGGGACTGGCAAGGCGATGAAGTGAATCTAAGCAATGAAACATTACAAATTATAATAAATCTAGGCTGAACATGCTTGGAAGATGAATAAGATACGTGTAGGAAAACAAAAGACACAAAGGCCAGAAAGCAGAAAGCACAATATAATCAAGTCAACTCCGTCTTCCCCTTTTCATATCCTACTCTCTCAGATCAGCTTCGCTCTCGCGAAAGACACTTCGCCGCAGCTGTCCAGGGCTGTCACCACCGCTCCCCTGTAGGCTCGTTTGTGACGGCGACTGGAGAGGGTTCTGTTGCAGATCCGTATGTATCGGTGGTGTGGGCATGGGAAGCGGCGCCGACGGCTGTGCTGCAGCTTCAGCCGCCGCCTCGGCACCGGCCTCAGCTTCGGGAATGGGTTGTGTTGGATACGGTTGGGCACCACCTGCGACAATACCCGTCACGGACGGTGGGAATTGTGAGCCCAGTGGTGAGACAGCACCGCTCAGATTCAGACTGTTCCGTTGGTAGCCGCTTGTGCCAACGGCCGATGACACCCCAGACGTGGCTGACTGGCCGCCCTCGCTGCCCTGGCGCAGGTGGCGACGGTCTTGTTCACTGAGGTCGGAGACGCCAGACTCCCGGGCGACTGAGTGGGCGACCGACGGCTGTGCTGTCTGCTGCTGAAGTGGGGGGGCAATAAACTGCGGAGCTTGACCAAGCGACGGAGAGTCCGCTCGTGCAATCACGGGCGGCTGCTGTGTCTGCTGCGGTAAATTACCGTACGAGTTGTTGCTGCCGTGGTTGGCGACGTTGCTGCCTCCGTGATTCAGCGGGCTCTCCAGCTCGGCCGACGACGAGGGCACGCTGTGGTAGTAGTTACCGCCATGCACCATTCTGCTGCTGCTGTTGGCATCAGTGATGGCCGACCCCGTGAAGTCGGACGAACCGGGCAGCTCGGCACGGTACTTGGTGTCGGCAATCATCTCGGAAATGTATGTGTTGTCGGCCTCGACAGAGGGTGCGGCTGTAACACCAGAGGTCGCCAAAGGGGACTGACCATGGCTGTAGAAGTAGCCCTGGCCCTGGCCAGGGTGCTGCGCGGCCAAGTTCGCCGCCTGAAGCTGTTCCATCTCAGGAGAGATGGGTGTGCTGCTGCTGAACTGCCCGCCGTAGCTCTGGATGCGACCATTGGTGCTGCTGTGGGGATCGTCATAAGAAGATGTGGCAGGCGTCGACGCGTGCTTAACACTTGGCTGGGCGCGCAGCCATGAGAACACAAAGTTGCGGCCCGTGTCGTACGTGGCGACACTCTCGGTGCCGGGCATGCCGCTGCCACCAACAGGACCCGTGCCACGGCTGGAGCGACGGCCACCGGCACCACCAGCACCGCTTTGGGTACCGGCGCTGCCGTACATGAGAATGCGACGGCGGCGGTACAGAACAAAGGCGACAACAACAGCTGCAACCACAATCAGACCACCAATCACGCCGACGAGCGGCGCCACAAACTTGGGCGTATGGTGGCCGCTGATGGTGGAAGAATCGGGCGCATCGGGGTGGGTGTTGTTGGGTGCGGCCGTGGCATTCGCATTGAGCGGGTAAGGGTAGTACGATGTCAGCTTGGACGTCGGGTAGGCAGTTGCGAAGACCGCTTTAAGGCCCGTCGCGCCCCATCCGCCCGAAGCGGCAGGAGCCGTCGCGGTAGCCCCACCCTTCCCGTTGCCGCCGATAACCTTGACAACGGCATCGGGCACGCTGTACTTGGACCACTTGGTGGGCGTATACTCTTGCAACCAGGACGCAGATGAAAGGTTAAACACTTGGACGACACCGCCGCCAAGGCAGCCTGCGGCGCCGCCGGCCTTGGGTGTGTAACCGCCCACAACAAACATTTGATCCGGGTAGGGCGCAGCGCACTTGTGGCCGGCGCGGCCGTGTGTGGAGGCCTGGTCACTCTCATAGACCTGTGTCCAAGTAAAAGAGGGAAGTGACAGCACCCACACGTCGTCGTTGAATGAGTCGTCAACGTTGATGCCGTCAAAGCCGCCGTAGTAGTAGATATTAAAACTGGAAGCGTCGGCAGCCGTGGCGACAACAGCGCAGGCGCGCGCACGTTGGCCAACATTGCCGCCACCAGTCGTCGGCTGCTTGTACCACGTCTTACCGGCGACGTCGTAGACATCAATGGTCGTCACGAACGCAGGGCTATCGGCCGCACTGGCGGCCGCGTTCTCGGAAATGCCACTGATCGACACCCACTGCGGGTCAACAACACCGCCGATGGCCACCAGGATGCCCTGTGCGCCCACGGGTACCCACACGAGCTCCGGATTGGCTCGGCCGCTGACGGTGGGCGGCAGTGTGACGTTGGTCCAGGTCTCCTGGTTCTGGGTGGCCATGTCGACAGTGATGAGCGTGTTTGACACGTTAATGGCAGTCATGGAGTCAACGCCAGACACCGTGTAGATGGGGCCCCACGACGGGCTGCGCAGACCTGAAAAGTACCATGCCTTGTTCTCCGAAGGCGCACTCGCGGCACCACCGTAGGCGACATAGCGTGTCACGTCCGTGGGCAGATCGACATTGAAAAAGCCGGGCCGGAATGTCGCCTTGTCGGCGCCGTACTGGTCGATTTGGTACATTTGCGCCGAGTCACTGTCTGGCATGCTGTACAGGTTCGTGTTGCGAAGGAGGCCACCGTACAAAAACCACTCGTCGTCGTTGGCCAGCATGGCACCATCAAAGTAGTTGGGCGCAATGTTGTTGGCATTGGAGCCGGGCGAGACCTTGTAGAGCACGCCCATGTCGGCTGTCAAGTTGTCGGATGTCTTGAAGGGCACGCTAAAGTTGAGTGTGTACACGATGCCCGACGGATTTGTGTCCCCGATGACGCCGCCGTATGAGCTGTCGTTCATGCCCGGAATCCACCATAGAGTGCCGCCGTCAATGTATAAAGTGTCGCGGACGACGGCGGCGCGTGGCTGTTCCCAGTAGCACATGGTCGTGTTGATCTGGCCCGGGACCCAGCCGGCAGCCTGGGCGGAGGCCGACGCGACGAGGCCGGATGAGGCGAAGAGGAGGGAGGTAAAAGACTTCATGATGGGAGAGAAGGGGATAAAGGTAAGAAGAGAAGAGACGGAAGGCCGATAAAGGCAGGTTTCAGACGGACAGGGTCCGCCCTATTTCACAGATGATCGGGACGATGCCGCATGAGAAGAGGGCACAGAATTAATTCGATAGTCAGATGGAAGGGGAAGATTGTAGAAGAGGTGAGAAAATAAAATAAATTACAAAAAGAAAGCGAAGAGGATACACAGTGAAGTCGAAGTTTCACGTTGACAGGACGAACGTGTCGTGTCGATGGAGGGGCCCGCGATCTGGGGTTAGGATGCACGAAAAGGCACAGAAGAGCACAGAAAACCAGTTACCGATCCAGGTGGGCAAGACAAGGAAGACGGCAGAAAAGTAATAATAGAAGGGAGGAGGGCAAAGAGAGAGCAAAAAGGGAAAAAACGTCAAAGGCGAAGGGCGGAAATGGAAATTTCAGAGACCAGAGGACAGAGGCGGGTCACACAGACAGGGTCGACAAGGCCGACAGAAGACAGGGCCAGTGGACAGCCAGGGTAGGATTATCTCACGGGCTGTGGGAAGAGGAAGTGGACTCTTTTAGACTCTTGGGTCTTTCCTGGGTGGGCTTTCAGAAACGAAACCATGCACGACGGACGCCGTGCTGCACGCCACGGTTGATCCTTGGGGCGGATGGTGGGTGCGTGCTGGAAAAGAAAAAAGAAAAACAGAGAAAGCTATACTTGGGTTTCTGGGAACAAACAAAGAGACAGGGAACAGAAAGGCAAGGGGTGGTAGGTGTGGAGGAAAAGGGAAAAAAACGAAGGAGGGAGGCGAGAAATGCTTTGAAAGACGAACGAAAGCGACGGAAATAGAAGGAGAGAGGCAGGCAGAAAAGAAAAAAATCGGGAAACAAGTAAATCACAGTAGAGAGGTATCAACGCGTACACAGTACCACTGAGTAGCCACGACGATCGATGGCGAGGCAAAGGCCAAGTCAACAAGAGACAGAATAGGAAAACGAGAAAAAAACTTGAGACGAGCTGGAAGAAAGCTTGAAAGACGCCGAACTTTCTTCACCCGACACCTCACAGCAAACTATCGTCGGGCCAAGATCTTGGGAAAAGGGCTGGCAAGGGACGAGTAAAGAGTGGACAGCTGGAGTGAGCGTGATTGTGGAGGAAGGGAAGTGGAGGGAAAGGGTGGAGGAGTGATGGGGGTGGGTGGATGGCGGAAGAGGCCTGGATGCTGTTGGTCGAGGTGGACGGTGGCGGTATGCAGGTCTGAAGTGGAGGGTGGTGAGAAGAGGAAGGAGAGTAGCCGAAGAAGACAACAAGACGAGAAAACAGAGCAGTTGATGGAGCATGCAGCGAATGTGCAGAAAAGTGAGGGAGAAAAAAACGAAACAAAGAGACAAAAAGTAAACTTACAAGAGGATGTGGGTACGGTAGGGGCAACTAACACGGCTATCACGTATTATTCAGGGTCTATTTACAGGTCTCACAGGGACAGCCCTTTGTGTTTTCTTTTCGTAGGGCTTACTATTACAGGCATGTTGCAGGGCCCAGGGCATATTACCGCGCATTAAGAGGCATCTGACAGGACCGAGACAAGGCCCAAACTCGTAAACCTAACAACGGACGGTGAGAAGTGAGCAAAATTCAAGGGAATAGAAAAGCAGACAGTGCGCATCACACAAAACGTGGTGGTTGGTGACACGATGTTGTCCTGTCGGTGTCCCGAGATAGGAGGCCGGAGGCGTTGCTTTCCGTATTGGTCGATGTGATTTTTTTTCTCTTTCTTCTTCACTTTTTTCAAAGCGACCTTAGCAAGATTTTATTCTTTCTTTTTCTTTCACGGCCACAGGACGGATGTGTCTTTTTTTTTTTGTATATGCTGGGCATTTCTCTTATTCCGTATCCCATCGTCTCCTCTTCTTCGGAGTGCCTATGACATTTTTAATCTTTTCCTTTTCTCGCTATATCCCGTCGTTCGCCACTTCAGCCTCGTGGGCTACAGGCTAATGCGATCCATTTTGGGTTTTTTCTTTGGCTTTTTTGGCGTTTAGACTTATACCGGCCAGTCTTGGCTTGGGCCTCCACATTCAACTATTGTCGGACTTCGGGGCAGAGGAGAGGGGAGGCGAAAGAAGGCCTTGAGACGGATCACGGCAACGGCGACGGCGGAGGAGGAGACGGACGAAAGTGAAAGATATAGCTTCTTTCGTTTGTACCAATGCTTGCCAAGATGATACCAAGGTTGAGTCAAGCGTTGAAGAGAAGACGAAGGGGAAAGAAGAAAAAAATAGACAAAATCGGAAGGAAATCAACGACAGCATTCATCAACAGAAGAAAACAACACAAATAACAACACACAGCCAACAGGCGGCCGGACTACCATCATCCGAAAACGACAGACAGACAGCGGGCAATGCGACTTCACATGGGCACTGAGCCCAAGGCCTTTTTTGGTCTCGACTCTCAATCGTCGTCTCACGCCGTCCAATTTCCAGCCTCTCCACCAAGAGATCCCTGCTCGCGAAGAGACAGAAGATGGGAGAAAGTCTGTCCAGTGCTGCCACACAGTTGGACAGAGACAGTGACAAGCCACGCTTCTTCTTTCTTCCTTGTCTTGCGCCTCACCTCCAGCGGAGCACAGCTGACGGAGCTGTCAGTCACGCTGACCGTCCCTGACCATTGGACTGACGATTGTTTTTGTCCACAGTATGTGTGCTCCGAACATTTGTTTTCTTGTTCCCTCCCTTCTCCTTGGGCAGGTATCGGGTCGTATCTCGTGCTTTCGTGCAGAGTTACAGCGGAGGGTATCCTCTCTCTCTTGCCATCAGCAACGATTCTCCCGAGAATTCTGAGCATCTATGGATTTCCACCCACACTGGACACCTTCACTTCACGGTTCCACCAACTGTTGAGACCATGGGCCGACTCGTACGAGGGGTGGCCGCCTTGTGTGGTCGGGGCCTGAACGTTCCTGGTCTAGTTTAGACCAGAGTTGGTGGTGGCCGTCTCTGTTCTTTTCGTGTTGTCTCTCATATCTCTTTCATCACCAACAGACGGACAGCTTCAGTCCTTGCTGTTTGCGGCCATTGCCACGAGCAATTGAACAAAGAACAAGACGAACGGCGGAGCCAGTCTCCTCCCGTTTTATTATTTCACATTTCGTCTCTCTTCGTTTTGCAATTTGAGCTCGTTTTCCCATCTTTCTCTCTTGCCCACTTTCTCTGTCAGCTGACGCGCTACGCTGCAGAATGGATGCTCCACGACAGACACGATGAACACGATCCTTTCTGTCTGACACGGGCGGGCCTTTTGGGGTCATTTTCCTGTTATTTTTGCGCCAACTCTGCGTCCCGCGTCCATCGTGTCGGTCGCATCACCCAAAAAGCAAATGAATCTCCTGTGCTGCCGTTGCAGTGCATCTGTTACAGCGCACTGCCCAAGAAGGATTGCAGTTCATTTCAGCAATGGGACGGCAGGCACGGCCACACTGTGTGTTATGATAGCGTTATGGCGAGCAGAGCCTCATCGTTTCCATTTTTTTTTTTGTCGCTTGCTTTGTGTCGCTCGCTCCTTCCTTCCACGCTGGACCATCCATCGCTCCTGCCTCTGCTGATCCACCCGCCGAGCTGATTTCTGGGTTGATTCTGCCCTTTGCTGACAGGAAGAGGCAAGAAGAGGAAAAAGGGAAGAGAGAGGGGTTCTGTCCGTGTCGGGTGGGATGGAAGGATTTGCGAAAAGGGCATCGTCGGTACCTAGCCGGTGGGCGCAATCCATGGCGAAGAAAGACAGAGGATACACAGTGTGAGGACTGTATATCGACGCATTTAAGCTTTTTTAGGGGTGGCTCCACAGTGCCAGGTGACAGTTGAAAACGTGCTTGCACAAGTGCAGGTACTCGTAAATCCGCCAAATATAAAACGGGTGGCAGGTGTGCCCAAAGCCTTGTGCCTTCCTGTTCAGGGTCTTGCAACCGCGCCCGACAGCTGCCAGTGGAAAAAAGGCAAGAAACCAAAGGGCCAAACGACCGACCGACATCTTCAGGACTTTCTCTCTCAGTCTCCGCTCCTCCCAAGCTCCCTCGACAACACCCCCATGTCTAAATGCAACCCAAGCCGACCTCCCAGATGGACCATACTGCAAGGAGTTAGTCATTCGAGGAAAGTGACCAACCAAAGAACACCAATCCGCCCAGGGACCCTTGGGCCGTTCCCAGCCCTCCACCAGTCAAATAAGTGGGGAGAGATGCACATCGCTCTCTCGTTTTCTTGCGTCTTGTTCTCGCCAGCGGCTCGTCGCAGCAAGAAAGATCGGTGAGACGGGAGCGCAAAAGTCAAAAGTGCAGAAAAAGGGTTTGCAACAAGCAAGATGGCCGAAGGAAAGAAAAAAGACGTGCAGCCTCTTCGTGGCTGCATGTTGCGGCCGGCAACAAGAAGACCGAGACATATTCGTTCAGACAGAGTAAAATCAAGGATCGACGGAGCAATATCATCATCCATGGCGACTGTGACCTGTGGCTGGTTCCGAGATGGACAACGATGGCGATGGTTGGAGGATGACCGTGAGAAAGAAAAAAGGACCTAGCCAGCCCTTTCAGCCCTTGTTCCTAAAAACGCCACAATCGGTGATCGGGTTGTCTACGTGGGAGGAACGTTCTCTGCCCTATGCCGTGCACTAACATAGCAACCAGCAGTGTTTGGGTCACCGTGTTTGGGGAGTCGATCTTCGATTTGCGGTTTGTGATATTCTGTTTCCTTTCCCTTGTTGGCCTCCGTTTTTCGTCTTTTCTTTCAAGATCGTCACTACCTCGGCCTACCCGACAACTAAAGTCGCTTTTGTTCTCAGTAAGTGTATGGCCTGGCCTGGCCTTGTGGCCTCCAACGGCTGTGCACAATGGGAGTGGACGGGCGGGGAAGCCCGAACGAGCTTCTTTTCCCGGTGCGACTGGGTGTGGGATGGGCGTGGATAATGTCTCACAACGAGTGCCTTGTATCTGACAGACGTTGTATTTATATTAATAAGTTAGCTTGACTTACACCGCTCTCCGCTAAAACAAAGGCCTGCAGAACCTGAAAAGTCTCAAAAGCCTTGGAGAGCCTTGCAAAAGCCAAGACACCAAACCAACCGCGGGGATGCACAGATGCACGGAATCCAATGATCGATGGTGAGAAGCTTCTTTCTTCTTTTTGTATTCCTTTGCGGCGTTTCCTGCAGTATCTTTATTGTGTGTCCTGTCCATTTTTCACAATGGATTTCTCCTCTTCTGCTCGCCTTCCATGGCAGGACCCTGGATCGTCAAGGCCAACGTTGTATCGTGCAACACATGGCGCATCGCATCAACGCAAGCCAAGGACCCCGCGTCGCTTGGATGAAGGTGGGAGGGAGGCCAAAGAGAACAGCACGAAGTACATGCATCGATGGGAAGGCAGATACGAGTTACGACGGGATGTCCACGATTGGAAAACGGCCCAGCCACGTCAAATGGCAGAATGCGGCTGATGGCTGAAAACAGAGGTCAGCGCCGATACCAACGTTGAAGCTCAGCCACGTCTGACAGACAATGACGGAGTCAGGCCGGCTTTCATTGTCTTGGGGCAGATGTCGATCGATGGCAGCAGTGATCCTCTTGAGCCTCCCGGTCCTTCATCTGCAGGTTCCTTCGTTTGTATCCTTTCGATATACCGGTTTTTTATTTTTTATGTCTACGTTCTCCCTTTCTCTCGCTTCTGCTCTGCTTTCTGCCGGGCGGTTACCTGGTCGAGAACAACAGACAACAGACAACAGACTGCAGATGATGGATGGCGTTCGTCACAAAAGCAGCCGAGGCTGGATGATGTTGGGGGCCAACAGATATTGGGCTCCTCCATGTTCGACAAAATGTCTGCCTGTCAAAACCTTGCCGTCTCTGGCTTGGCCTTGCGAGGGTGGCCGTCGATCCGTGTATTTCAGAACGGCGACTTTCTTGTTGGTGACTTCTTGGGTGACTTTTGGTGACTTTGAAGTGGAGACAGCCGCCTATCCTTTCTTGTGTCGTGCTGTTTCCTGCAACGATCCCTGCAATCTCGCATTCTGCGTATTGTCACTGTTTTGTCTGTGCCAATGTGCTTTCTGTGCCGATGTGCCTGCGTGCAGTGTTCTGCGTATCGCCCCGTTCCTGCTTTTCATGTCCGTTCCTGCTGCGGTCCTCCATATGACCACCCATATGAGGCTCTTTTCATTAATTTTCATCTGGACAAGCACAGCGTCTTACTCCATGTTAAAATGTGTTTTATTTTTGGTGTTTAACTGTTCAACGTTTGGCATGTGTACGACGTACCGACCTTTCAGTTTCGGTTCTTCGTCGTGCTGTACTCACTTGAATGTACAAGGCACTGTTTGCACCCTCCCTCTTGTTTGCACATTGATTTTCTTCTCGTTCTCCCGTCTTTTGTTTTCTCTTCCCCTCTTTCCACTGACGGCAACCAGTGGTCGGGCGCTAAAAGGAAGAACAAGATGTCCGGCTTTTGGTATTTGGTTGTGTCGGGCAGGGCTGTCGACTGCGTGTGGCTGCTCTGCCCGAAGCAAGTGTCTGTTTTCACTCACACGTTGTGTTCGTGCTTCGAGGTTGCATTCCGCTTTACTGCTTTCTCTTCCCTGCTCGTCCCCGATTCGGTAGCTTTTGCACATCTGTGTGAACGAATGAAGCATATCCATCAATTCCGTGCGCATCCCCGCTGTCTTTTCCATTTTGTTCTCTCTTCTGTTTTTATTCGCTGGCGGCGGGGGCTTTTGCTTTTTGGGCATTCTATTGGCGCCAGCGTGTAGCCCGGGCCCTGTTTCCCCCGGCACGTGCTT
>JANSLP010000477.1:0-19126 GCA_029298735.1 Ophiostoma sp. CBS 140.51
AAAAACAAAGAAAAATAAAAAAAACAAAAGAAAACAAAAATGTAGAAGGGAGAAATCGAAAATGTGATAAAAAACACACAAAAAAAAAACACATATGGAAATGAAAATCATTTATTATATAAAACAAACTCGTGACAACCCGAGTCCAATTGTGTTTCTTCTCGATCCACCCATACCTACAATACAGATAGACCAGTTAAGAGGTAGACAGTACCGACAAGGTGGGTAGTCATTTGTCTTGACTGAGGTGATCCAAACAACAATATCATATACGCAAGTTGAATAATGCAAAATAGAACAGGGAAAATAGAAAAATAGAACAATGGATTTGAGAGATCTGACGGCAACTAAATTCTTGTTCTTAATTAAACTAGAAGACATTGTTGTTGTCGAAATCATTGCGGTCGTTTTGATCTCGATATATGAATATTATATCGCTCTAGTTGCATATACTGCCCGACAGCGATATATTACTAAGCTTAGCAGGTGCAGACATGAATACCCACATATAGACCAATCAGAGGGCAGCAATTTGATCTGGCCAGGGCCCGAAAAGCAAAGCTAGTTTCCCGGCCCATTCCACACAACCGCACCCCAATGGGAAAAACGAGAGAAGAGGCTCACGATTGCGAGTAGCTGGTAGATTTCGATTTCGATTATCCACGACCGCGAGCGCACACCGAAGCACCACCAGGTATCACCTGTGTCCCCCATCCGACGAACGATTTACGATCCAATTGATCTCAGTGTCGAATTGAATTGCGACCAATTGCTCGGCCCAGCATCTCTCTCCGCTTGAGCCTTTTACCGACTTCGACACCGACGATACCCCCTCACTCTTCTCTATCTACACACAATGGCCGGCAAGCGTCTCTCTGCGACTGCCCTGCGGCTAGCCGTCCGCTCCGCATGCGGCACCGTCGCCCCCCGCCAGGCTCTCGTTGCCGCCGCGAAGCCCATGCAGATCCGTGCCCTCTCCGCCTCCGCTCGGAGGGCCAGTGATAACCTCATGGTGGTAAGTTTTGGTCCTCGCTGCGCTCGCAGTTCTTTTTGTTTCCTCGCTGCGCTCACAACCAGCTCGCTTTGCTCACTGACTGACGCTTGCAGCACCGCCACACCCCCGACAACAACCCCGACCTGCCGTTCAAGTTCTCGGCCGAAAACGAAAAGGTCATTGCAGAGATCCTCAAGCGCTACCCGCCCCAGTACAAGAAGGCTGCTGTCATGCCGCTGCTCGATGTCGGCCAACGGCAGCACGGCTTCACGAGCATCAGCGTCATGAACGAGGTGGCGTGTCTGCTGGAGATGCCGCCCATGCGCGTGTACGAGGTGGCGTCGTTTTACACAATGTACAACCGGACGCCGGTGGGCAAGTTTTTCGTCCAGGCATGCACGACGGTAAGTCTGCCCGGACTTCGTGGCGAGCGAAGCGAGACAAGGAGGAGGAGGAGAGAAATCGAGTGAGCGAGCGGAGCGAGCGAGTGAGGTTTAAACAGAAGACCGACTCGAGCGAAGCGACGAGAGAAGAAAGAAAGAGAAGGAGGAGACGGCGAGTGAGCGAAGCGAGCGAGGACATGAAAATAACACTGGCTAACATTGTGGACGACAGACCCCTTGCCAGCTTGGCGGCTGTGGCAGTGACGTTGTGGTCAAGGCGATCACGGAGCACCTGGGCATTACGGCGGGCCACACGACGGCCGACGGCCTGTTTACGTTCATTGAGGTGGAGTGCCTGGGCGCGTGCGTCAACGCGCCGATGATCCAGATCAACGACGACTACTACGAGGACCTGACCCCCGAGACGGTCAAGGCACTGCTGGACGGCCTGAAGGCGTCGGCGCAGGACACGACGGGCAAGACCCCCATCCCCAAGGCGGGCCCCCTGACGGGCCGCGACACCTGCGAGAACAGCGCGGGCCTGACGTCGCTGACAAGCACGCCGTGGGGCACTGAGACGACGCGGAGTGACCTGTAGGGGGTGTGGCGGTGAAGAAAAGATGTTTGCTTGTTTACTATGCTACATTGAAGGCAGCTTATTTAAGATTTCAAGTCGAGGACAGAGCAGAGGTAGAGCTGTCTTGTATATAACCAAATGTTAAAAAATCATGTTTTTCATATCTTTCCAGAGTATCAACGTAGAACGTACATTTGCATTTTGTAAATCAAATTATATCAAAAACATACATCGCTACCACATAATCTGCTTACTCCCGGGTATCCGCACCCAGACGGAAAATCCAGGCATCGCCCAGACGCTGGTTCTTCTCATTCAGACCGCCAAAGATGACAATGCCGTTCTCCTCCAGCTCACCAATCCGCGAGCTTGCAATCCAGCCACGCGCCTCAGGGCCAAATTCGGGGCCCTCACTAGCGGTATCCTGCTCATCGTCGTAGGGCGCCGTCACTACAGGCGACCAGCGGCCCTCACCAGAACCCGAAGCGCCGCCAAACAACCGGCGGGGCAGCACATTGCGGATCGTGTTGGACACGCTCGCAGCGCTAAAGTTGTCCGAGGGCACCTGGAAGGCCCAGACGTCCCGCCAGAACGTACCGGCGGCCTCGTGGCCTGTGCCGCTCGGTGTACGCTCGCCCAGAGCAAGAATCAGGTACTCCCAGCCGCCACCGGCCGAAATGGCCTCGAGACTCGAGACGGAACGGTTACCCGGCCAGGCAGCGCCCGACACAAGAGGAGCGGCGTCGTCGCCACGGCCCGCCGTAGCATTTTCAGCCGCAGTCGAGTCGGCAGCAATGGCTTCAGTAGTGGCCACAACAGGGCTCGTCTCGGCCACAATGCTCTGCCACGCGCCCTTGGCCACCAGTGTCACATCCGACTCGTCGACGCTCGTGTCGACGAGCGAGCTCTGCTCGAGCTGCAGGAAATCAAGACGCCCACCCTCTTCGGACGAGCCGTTGAAACCGCCGAAACGATACAGCCGATTGCGGCTGATGCAAATGGACGTGCCACCGCGGGGCAGACCGGGCGCTGAGGGAAGCTCTGACCAGACACGTGTGTGCACATCAAAGGCCCACAGGTCATTGGCGCGGCCGCCGCTCGCCAAGCAGCCGCCGTGGATAATAAACGTGCCGTAGCCGTCGCTGTCGGCATCGCGAGCACGGGCGGCAATGTTGCCCACAATGGGCCGCTGCGGGGTGCCAACCTCGGCCATGTCACCCTCAGCCCACTCCTTCCAGCTGCTGACACGGCCGCGCTTGCCAAAGGATGACGACAACGAATCATCAGTGCTGGCGGGCAGGTCCGAGGCAGTGGCGGCGTGGTAGCTGCGGGCCTCGGGGAAGACGGGGCGGTTGACGGATGAGGCAGGCGCAGCCGTCGTGGCGACTGTGGCAGCATTGCCCGTCTCGGGCACGGCCTGAATGGGCACCGGGGCCGTGGGAGCGAGAGGGTCCAGGAAGCTCCAGGTGTGCGTCTTGGTGTCAAACACCCAGACACGGCCGCGTTCCTCGAGGGGCGTCATGGCGGCGCCGCCACGGCCGCCGTACATGAAAATGCGGTTGCCAATGACGGCCGTGGCGTGGCCGACACGCGGCGCGGGCACATCGTCCAGAGGCGGGCCCTGAGAAAGCGAGATCTCGTCAACGGCGCCCGTCGAGTTCTCCTTGCCCTTGCCCTTGTTGTCCTTGGCCGACTCGAGGCTAATTTCTTCTGTGGCCTCCTCATTGTCACCACTGGCGGCCGCCTCACCGCTGACTGTGCTGTCGGGCGTCACCGTCTGCGGTTCAACAATGGCCACAGGGTCTGACTCGGGCGGCGGCTCCGAGATTGTCAACTTGGGCGCTTCAGGCACAGCAGGCTTTTTGGCCGGTGCCGCCTTGATGGCATAGTAGTCGGCCGAGGCGCTGCCCGTCGGCAGGATCAGCGCGTGCATGCTGTTGTCGACGGGCTTGCGCGCATCGGCGTCCTCGCCACCAAAGACGTAGGCTGTGCTGCCGACGACATTGATCGAGTGCGACGAACGGGGCAGCGACGGAATGGCCACACGCTGCCAAGTGCCCTTTAAAGCGTTTTCGGGCGCCAATGAAGCGGCCTTGTTTTTGTTGGACGACGAAAAGACATTGCCAAAGGTCGTCTTGGTCGGCGACAGGGTTTCGATCGTCTCGGGGAGCGACTGGAAGAGGTCTGTCGTGCGGCGTTTGAGCTGTTGAAAGTGCTCCATTTTGAGGTGTGTGCAGGAGAATGAGGAGAGAATGCAAGATGAGGTTGTAGTGGAGATGTTGAAGTTGGAGAAAGAGAGATGTAGAGGTTGACGTAAAGATGAAAGAACGAGGGAATAAAGGGAAAGAACAAAACGAGGCGTGGTTGCAGAGAAGTGGCTTATACTTGTCAGATACGAGGATCGGCTGCTTGGCTGGTATGACGACGGTTTTTGGGTTTCTTGAGGAAACTGCTACTCTGTTATACGAAGGATGCACCTGCCTGCAAGCTCACTGCAAGCTCACTGGTTCGACTGGTTGCTGTGCACAAAGAGAAGGCGCAGACGGTCGAGATGGTGCAGAAGCACACAGCAAAAGTACAAAGGTACAGAGCTCCTGCCCTGTTGTGACGTAAGACTGGGGCGGATCGCCTCGCGGGGCAGGAACACGTTTTTGGCGTTTCAAGGTACCCGAAAGACGTGCCTATTTGCTGATGTGTCTCCAGAGTTTTCCCTACAATTAGCGCTTGTTGAGCCCTATGCAATTGCGGCTTTGGCGTGCAAGTAACGAATTAAAGTTCCGTTGACACTACATTCTTCAACGGTCAAAATGCACGATTCGAGCTGCACGAGGGAATTTTCGAATACGATGCACTGTTGCTTCCTCGTTGGGACGAATGGTTGTTGAGGGAAAGAACGAAGGAGCAATTCTAGGCCGCTCTTGTCAAAAAAAGTGGAAATATTAGAGACAAAAAAATGAGCCCATATGGAAAGAAAGATCCCGAGTTCAAAACTCAACTTTGCGGAGGAAAGAGCGCTACAACTTGACTCAGGGCAGCAACCTCTTCGGACAGGGGCCGCCCCAACGGGGCAGGAGCTAGCGGAAGCTCAGCCCTTTTTGCAACGACGACAGCACCGCGCCGCAAGACGGACGTCTCCTTTCACGAAATGCCAAGCCTCGCTCTAACGGCATTTCTTCTTCGTCCCAATCGTCCCCATTGTCCCCTGTTCCCAACAAATACAGGCACGTTTTTCTTTCTTTCGAAAGTTCGAGTCACATCCAACGTCGATCTGCACTTGCTACCTTGACGCGCCGATTGATAAGAGATCACAAGACTGGCAGAAGAGTAACATATGTCAAATCTAGATCGAAGCTTGACCGTCTCGAGGCAATTCGGTGTTTTCTTTCGTTGTTCAAAGTATTGGAAACTTGCTTATATTATCCACAACCGGGTATCATTCAACTAACTAAAAAGGAAAAAAAAACAGGACGAAGAACTATCATGACGCAGACACGAAAGTTACATATACACTCTCCCAACTTGGATGGGCCCAACCGGCCGGGCATTCCCAACCGTCGACAGCGCCAAGCGGCCAATGTCGTCGTTGGGCTGCACGTCGCCAAAGAAGAGCCGCGTGAAGCGGTTGTGGCGTGCCCATTCGCTGGCCGTCCACGTGGAAGAACCGACAACGCCTTCCGTCTGGTGGTGCAATAAGGACAGCGTCACAGACTCAAGCACGTCCGGCACAATCGTCAACAGACGCAGCACGGCACCTACGAGCGCCATGATGAACATGACAAACGACGACGTGATGAGCACGCCCAACCAGGGACGGCTACAAAGCACAACCTGCTGATCGATGGCATTCACACCCTCGCGCTGCTGGTAGGCCGAGGTCACATTGATGGGCATGGTGGCCAGGTTTTCTTGAGCGGCCGTGGTGTTGAGCGGGCCCGTCATGGTGTTTGCGTCGAGCGAGCCGATATACAAGATCGGATTAAGAAGCTGGGCTAGACGGGTCTGAAAGACGTCGACACCGACTTGGTACGTGGGCGTGTCGTCGGGGCTTTCGTTGCCGATACCAACCGCACCATAGGGGTGGGCCATGTAGGCCACGACGGGCTGCACGTTGCCACTGAGTTGCGCATTGGGGAACATGGTGGTCAGCAGCTTGATGACGGAGCTGGGGTCGCCAATGAATCCGAAATCAAAGACGGTCCAGTTGCTGTGGGGCATGGCCGGGTCGACAGAGCGGCGGACATGCGTCGCTGTGCAGCTGCTGCTACCGGAACTGCCCGTTTCACTGCCAGTGCACGTGAAGTTGGTGTCGACGTGGCTGGTGTAGACGTCGCACTCGGCATGGGTGTAGTCCTGGAACTGCGAGAAGGACTCCCAGATGAGCTTGCGCGCCGGTCGGGGCGTGTTGGGATCAATTGTCGGGTAGGTCGAGACATTGCACGGCATCGAGAACGCCAGCTGGTACTGTGTGCCGCCCTGGGCAGATGCCCACGTGCAATCATATCCGTTGCCCACCGCTGGCGGCGTGTTGTTGCCGACCGCTGTATAGTTGGTAAACGCCGTCTGGCTCGTCTTGCCAAACACGGGGCACGACAGCGACAAGTACGACCCACTGAGCGTGAAGCTCGTGTTGCCCTCCGAGGAAATCAAAGTGACGGGCGCGCCGACCAGTGACGAGTACGTCAAGTTGGTGGTCTCGGGCACATCAAACCACCCGTTGACGCTGCTGTTGCCCGCTGCCGTGTATGCCGCCTCGATCCGCTCAATGGTCGGGAACCGCAGGTTGCCCCACAGATCCTGGTTGCGGCTGCTCAGAAAGCTGGCACCCATCATGGCTGCAATAACGGGGTTGGCCACCGATGTGAGCGCGACATTATAGTTGGCGCCGTTGCCATAGGCGAACTTTTGGAATAGGTTGACGGCGATGATGCTCGAGTCGGTCTGATTGAGAACCGAGCCAATGGAAATAACACGCAGGGACGCCTGGCCGCCGAGTGGCGACAGAGCCCAAAGCATCAGCAGCAAGATGCCGAGCGGGTTGTATGCGTGCATGCGGATCTGCGTCGAGATGGCGCGGTACATGGACTGGCTGCCCAACAGCTGCTCAAGCATGCCAATTGTGGCACCGCGGCCGGTTTGCAGACTGTATGTCACGACGCCCTTGAGGCAGCTGCCCACGACGGCCGCAAAGAGTACGGGGAAGATTGTGGGGGCCTACAGGTGTTAGAGAGGAGCTCTATCAAGTTTGTAGAGGGGCGCGAAACCTACATATTGGGACACGGAGTAGAGATGACGGCCGGCCGAGTTGGGGTCGACAGCCAAGCTGCCGTCGTGCTTGTACACGAGGATACCGTAAATGGCAAACAATAGAGATAGCGTGGCAATGACAATCTCGGCAATCAAGGAGATGACACGCCGGTGCCACTCAGGGCCGAGTTCTTTTGGTTCTGGCCACGATCCCGTCTGGCGGCCGTGGATACCTTGACCGGGACCGCCGTGGTTGGGATCAAATGCTGGCTGGGCATAAAACGGAGGTGCTGGTGAGAGAAGGGACGCTGTGGCTGACGACGGCTCTGTCTTTGTATCTCGGTCCTTGGCGTCCGACATCTCGGACGTGTAGACCTCATAGTCGCTCTTGTTCTGTGATGGTGTGTACTGTAGCGGTGTGTCGTTTGAGGGCGTGTACTGTGAAGGCGTGTCTTGGGACATTTGCTCAGCCAGCGGCACCATCTGGTAGTCCGGCTGGACGTGCAGAGTCGGGTGGTCGTGCATCGTGAGTGTGGGATGTGGTCACGAGGCACAGTCGGCAAGGAGTGTAAACGACAGAAGAGAAGACAACAAAACGAGAGACAGAGATAAAGAAACAAATCAATAAAAGGATGCAATATCCTGTTCGCCACGACACACGCCGGTCAAAAACAGAACATCGAGAAGAAAAGAAGAATTAGAGGATGAATTATATTTCAACCATCGCCACTACGAGAAAAGACGAACCACCTTCACACGCGGAGAAAGACGTGAAAAAAGACCCAAAGAAGGATGACCCGCTCGGCGTCTACGGAGAACCCAGGTGGCAGGTGCTAGGGATCGGATGCCCACGTCGTACCCAAGATTAAGGACGGTGGAGGCTGGAGGAGGATAAAAAAACAGAGACGATGGGGTGGTATTGAGGTAGGAATTGAGGAGGCAAAACCAGAAACAGAAACACAGACAAAAAAGCAAGCCAGCTCCTCCACAAGCTGTGATGTCCCATCCCTGAGCGTTTGTTGATCGGAGCGGATTCATCGTATGTGCAACATGGAATGGCAGGATGGGCCGGCCAGAGGTTCGCCTATGCACGAGATGCAGGTGTGGTCTGTATGCAGTGGTGAGTGGGTTGAAAGGTGACCCAGTAAGGCTGAAACGGCGGCAATGTCATTTTAGTCGTCTTGGCTGTGCTGTCGTGCCCCTATTTTGGGTGAAAATACTCCGTACAGAAGGGCAGTTCTCTTCACGAATGCCTGTGAGGCCAACGCGGTCAAAATCCGCGTATCGTAGGAAATAAGTCCGGCCATCCTTTGTGGCGATGGACACCTGAAAATCAAGCTTGTCTGCTTTATTTTTCTTCATCATCCTCCCAAAAGGAAGGCCTGGACGATCCTAGATCGAGGACGTTTGTCTGAATTCGACATAAACTCCGAGGACCAACACTCAACCAACCTGCGACCACCCTGGGACAGAGAAAAATGCAGCAAACAGGGAGCGTGTTAGTGTGGAGTGTGCTTCCTTCGCGCTCCCCCTTGTCGCGTCAAACACAAATGAAAATTAGAGGCACAACAGTCGAATGAAGACTTTCCAGCGCTGGGTGGCTGTGCTGGCAGCGGAAGGATTTGGCGGTTTCGGAGTTCGCTGTGACACTTCCTGATCCACTCTGATCCAGCAAAAAACCCCAGCGCACGATCCAGGCCGTGAAGGAATTGAGAGAAGCCTCCGCGGAGCCCACAGGGCCAAGTCCACCGAGCCCACAGAGTCCACTGATTCTACAATGAAAGAACATGTCTGTGTGGAAATAGGATCATTCTGTGTCGACGAAAAAGAGCGGCAGGACGCTCGTAAATCTCGTTCATCAATTGCGTGGTTGATTCGCGAATCGATTTACGATATACAAACGGAGTAATGAACCGTATGAAAGAAGGAGCGTCGAGTATTATCAAAGGAACGATGATCATAAACGACAGGGAGAATATCCGATGTATATCGAAGATGAATATGGAGTAAATAATGAAACCAAAGGGAGATCCAGTTATGATACATGAATGGGGACAAAATGCTTCTGATATTTTGAACAGACAACGAACGCTCACTGCTTGATAATCAATTTTATGCTTTTTGGAGGAGAAAACCAAAAAACCAAAAAAACACACAAAAAGGATCGAACAACACCAAAACATGCAAGCCAAAAGAAGTTCCAAAATTCGAAAAAGGATCCAACAATCCTTAAGGAAGAAAACGAAAACGACGAAAAAAGCTTGATTTTTTTTACTGCTTCACATGGTCGGGAAGCGAGTCTTTGATCTGGATTGGGTGCTTGTCAAGACTCTCGTACCACTGGATGATGCTGCCAATCTGGAGGAGTGTTAGTACGATGTGCACGGTGAGATTTTCAACAGCACGCGCCTGCTTTTACTTACCAAGAACGCCCACGATCCGATAAAGGTTGACAGGCACGATGCATACTCCACCGCGTTGCTCGTCGCTGAGCCAAATCCCAAAGCACCACACAACGTGAAGCCAATGGCACCAATCATGTTCCACAGGCCAATATGCCAGCCCAGCAAATGCGGCGCCGGCAAGTACCATTTGCGCTGCGTCTCCAACATGAAGAGACCGCTCGAGATAATGAAACCCCAACCGCCAATGACCTGTGGTGACCAGTAGGCACCGTTGATGCCGGCCGTCGACAGGCGGTTTTGGATTGGCGGCAGGCCCGTGAAGCCAGAGATCCAGAAGACGGTGGCACCGAAAAGCTGGATCAAACACGCCCAGAATCCCATCTCGCGGGAGTACACAGTCTTGAACTCGGTCCATGACGGCCACCATGTCCAACGGCGGCGTTGTGGGTGGATGCGGGTGTCGTCGTTGCTGCCGTTGGTCGTGGTATCGGTATTTCCCAAGTCACTACTGCTGCTGTTGGCGTCATCGCTAGGGACCTCTGTGATGGTCATGCCGCCGACACTTTCTTCTGGAACAGCTCCATTTTTGTTGTTCCGAGCACGGTTGCCGTGGTGGTGCCGTCCCTTGCGCCGCCGCGAGAAGAGCCGTGTCCGTTCGACGTGGGCATGCTTGCAGTCATCTGGGTTCGGTCGCAATGACAGCTTACCGCTCTCCAGAGCCTCCTCGAGAGCCCAACCAAAACAGTCCGCACGGTTCTCGTTGACAGCCTCGAGCATGCCCAAGATGGCACCAACTTCGAAGATAGAAGCACCCACTACGGCCGTCACGCCGCCGCCCATGGTCGTCTCGCCCGCAAATTCGGTCCACGGCGCCGCCAGTGGCAGCCACACGAAGAACGAGTTGATGACCCAGACGACCGACCCGAGTGTGAAGATGATGGCTACATCGTAAGAAACATCCCACACGGGGTAGCTGGTGAGCATCTTCCACAAGATGTGGAGGATGCCGCGCCAGGAGTTGGTACTGTGCGGTAAGGTGCCGTCAGGTTTTGTCTTTTTGTCGCCGCTATGGCTGTGGTCCCTATGACGGAGAAAGTCGTTGGTAAGGACAATGGCGTGGCGTCCTTTACGGTTGTCACGACTGCGCCAGATCTGGTACGCGCCGTCAACGTGTTGTTGTTCTGGAGTTGTCTGCGGTGAGAGAGTGAATGGCTGCTGCTGCTGCTGCTGCTGTGTCTGTGTTTGAGCCGTATTGTTGCTTGCTGGGCGGCTTTCGGCACCGACACCAGCTTCGTTCGTGATGGTCATCGCGTCATCGTTGGGCACCGCCGGTGCGTCATCTGTAGCCGTAACACCATTGCTGTTGCTGGTGCCGTTGACTTTAGATGGTGTCTTGAAATGCTTCTTTGCTGGAACCTTGACATAGCGAGTCGTTGGATTCAGAAAGGAAACGGGTCCCGTCGCATGGTGTGCGTGTGCGATGCGCCGCGGCAGGTGCGCGAACCTGTCTACGTTCATGGTGGAGTAAGGCGTGCCAAACGGTACTGGCAATCTTCAGTGTGAAAGTCTGGATATAAACGGAAGTAGAAGGAGAAGAAGGGTCCAAAACTCCACGAGGTCGATGAAGAAAAATAATTTGTGAGGAATGTAAAAGGTGTAGCTGAGCCAAAGCTGGTGAGTGAAGGATTTTGGCAGCCTTTTGAAAACAACAACGGCCCTGAGCACAATTGATCCAAAACAAGGGATAGGGACAGGAGAGAAGGGTCAATGTCAATGAGAAAAGAGCGTAGGTTGAAGGATTAAAGTTGAAGTCATCAAGACTTCAAGAAATGAAGTTGACGATGAAGTGTCGTCGTTCGTTCCTTCCTCAAATTGAGCCTCAGACTAGATCAAGATTCTGCCAAGAAAGAGCCAAGTTCTTTGTGGAAACCACGAAAGGAAAGAGCGATCTGGACGTTTGTCTGTTCTCTCAGGGGAACTTTTTCGACCTGACGTCAGTCTAACCCGCCTGTTTTTAGTGGTTCTGTGAGAAACAGAGCGACCTAAAAAAGGGGCTGCCGTCTTAGCCGTGTTAAAACGTGACGCGCTCCAGCTCGCCAACGCGCAAAACGTAGTGAATGTGTGCAACGTCCACCAAAAGTGGGCCCAAAGTGACTAAGCGTGCAAACAATTGGCGTATTTGGCGGGCTTCGACCGCCAAAGTCAGCGTTATTTACAAGGGACAACGTCAGCGTTGATGCCCTCTGACAGGGGCAAAGCGTGTGCTAAAAATGCAGGGAAAACAAAACAGCGAATACGAGACGTTGGTATGCTTGAAGAAAACAAGGTACCGTCACTGTCATGTGCAAAAGGGCCCTCGAAATTATTGTTATGTGTCCGATTTGAATCTTAAATAAACACGCTATCTAAAGGGCCTGGGCCCTAGAAAAGAAAAGGAAAAGGTGCTGCTATGTGCAGCCAAAAAATAGATTTATCCCAGAATGTGAACTTTGATATGTCGCCATAAACTCCAGAAGATAAGCCAAGAACAGAAGCCAGAAACATATGAAATGGGACGAAAGCGAAATGATGTATGTATGCGGAGAGAGAGAGAGAGTATGTGAGAGTGTTGATGAGGGAAGGGAGTGCCAGGCGTGTTGGGTGGCAGTAGTCGAGTGCGAAAGAGGCCGCCGATGGTGACAGCCTTAGTCCTCAAGGCTGCGCTTGCCGGCCTCCTTCTCGCGCTGCTTCTGCTGGTGACGGATGACAATCAGCGTCACAGCAAGACCGAGACCGCAGGCAGCAAGCGTCACAAAGTACGCCGCACGGTAGCAGGCCAGGCCGTCATCGCAGGACCGCTCGCCCGATGGCTCGACAATGGAGTGGGCGTCAAAGACGAGACCGTAGAACAAGTTAAAGACGTTGCCGGACACGACGGGCGACAGGGTCATGAAGCCCCAGTTCTGCGAGAGGCCGTGGATACCAAACGTCTCGGCGACAATGGACGGGAAGACGCCAAAGAGGAAGCCGTAGCCAAGACCTGACAGACCGGACACAAAGCCGAGCAGATGCGGGTTGACAATGTTGATGGCACAGAGCTGTGCACCGACAAAGATGGTGGCGGCAATGACGAGGCACCAGACACGGCTGGCGTGAAGGTTCTTGACGAGGAAATCGGAGCCGACGCCTACACTGTTAGCGGGGGGATGGAAAAGAGATGGGACGAAGGGTGGCAGCTTACCACTCAGAAGACGACCGGCAAAGCTGCCAATCGAGAGGATGGAGACGTGCAGCTGCTGGCGCGCAATGAGGAAGCTCTCGTCGACAGTGTCGTCGTACTTCTTCCACAGAGCGTTGGCATCGTGTCCAATGTTGCTGCGGTCGTTAGCCGTGTGTGAATGAAAAACTGGCGAAGAGTAGACCTACTTGATCGTCATCAGGCCAATGCCGGCCAGGATGCCCATAATGGCAAAGAACTGCCAAAACTCGACGTTGCGCAGCAGCTTCCAGCCTCGAATGTCTACACGGTGGGATTGGTCCATATCAACACTGTTCTGCAGTAGGATTTCGCCGGGCAGTGATGACGCTTTCGACACGAGGGAGGACGTCTCGTCCATGAGGTCTTGGTCGGCATCCTCCGAGGCAAGCGGGGCAGCGGAAGGGTGGGAGGGGTCGGACGTGGAGCCGGAGGCACTGCTTGAGCCATTCGAAGATCCGATGGACGCGTAGTGGCTGACATACGTCGTGGCCGCCGGTTGCGGTGCTTGGGTTAATGACAAATCGCCATCATCCTCACCCTCGTCCTCGCCCTTCCGTCCGCCTTCTGTGCCCCGGTCTACTTCGTCTTCATAATCGCCGTGGCTGTTGTGTTCATCATCGTTGTCTAGTGACCTACCAGGTTCTTCGGTGGGTTGTTGGTAATAGCGTCCGCGCCCGCCACCGCTGCCGCGACGGTCGAGCTTGGCCGCCTCGGAATTGGTGCGACGCAGCTGCTGCGAGTCGCTGAGACCGTCGTCGTCGCCAGCCGATACAGAGTGGTAGTGTGCATGCCCCGATGAGGGTGGCAGCACATGCAAAAAGAAGAAGCTCACAAACGTGAGGACAAAGGTGCCAATGGCCAGTAGCAATAAGAAGGCGCTGGTGTCGCCGGGCACTATAAGTGAGCCAAAGAGGGAGAAGAAGAAGGCACTGAGGCCAAAGGCGGCCAGCGGGAATGCGGTGGCCGTGCCACGATGGTGCGGCCAGTTGAGCGCCGAGGTCTTGACGGCCGCCGCAAAAGCCATGCAGCCGCCCAGGCCCGTCAAGTAGGAAACAAGGCACAGGAAAGTGACCGAGCCTGAGCCCTTCACATAGGCCTGCTGCAGCGGGAAGTAGCCCAGGGCCAACAATATAGAGCCTGCAATAACGGCCGGCCGCGGTCCCCGAGTGTCGATGAACATGCCAATGGGCACGCCCATGGAGTACATGCCCAGGTTACCGGCAAGACCGATCAGGTTGGACTGGGTGGCGGACAGATGCAGCTTGTCCGCGAACTGCGGTGCCCATGCAGAGTAGACATACTGGGGAGAAGAGGTCAGTAAGAAGGTGAGAACTGTACAGCTTAGCCGTGACAATGTAATCCGACGCAGAAACTCACGTTTGTACCGCATGCTAATGAGATGACGGTGGCCGCCACGCTCGACACAATGCGTGCCCGGTGGGCGGCCGTTTCGTGCATCTTGAAGGGATGCTAGCTGCCAGCTGTGTCGGGATATGGGACGAAAGAAGGGACGAAAGAAGGGACGAAAGAGAGTTGTCGCCTATCGGAACAATAGAAACGAGTCGAGGATTCAAAGACGGTGATATCGCAAAATCATGGCCTCGAAATGTGTCCTCGGGGGAGATAGGCGGTTTCGCCGGTCTTCGGCAAGTCGTGTGCCGAGGAGGGTGGCGGGCATGCACGAATAAAATGTAGGAGCGTCGGCAGCGGCCGTTGCGTGTGCGGTGGGTGACTCGATTCGACTTCGAATGGTGAATCGCAAAGTGGTCGTCTGCGTTTTTGAAGATAGGGATGAAGTCGAGAGAAGAAAGGGAGAAAGTCGAGAAGTGAAAACCGAAAAGAAGAAGGAGCGGGCTGAGGCTGCTGTGTCACTTCAGATCGCTCTTGCTCTTTTGCTGTCGTGTCCGTCCCTTATCGGCAGTCGTCATACACAGGGGGAAGGCGCAGGAGACGCAATCTCGTGGGTCGCAGCTTGCCCGTGTTCGTACTGCTGGTTGTGGTAATATGGGGTTCTCGCACCTGCCTCTCTTGCTCTGCAGTGCGTGCGCTTTCCACCTGATGGGGACTTGTCTCAGGTCGGATTGGCTGTTCGAATCCAGAACGGAGACCTGTCGTGGGCCCTACTCATGCACCCCCAGAGGCACCGATACAGGAGCACAGGGGAGGGTGCCACCTACCACAGCCAATGCAGAACAGCGTATTAGCCAGGGGGCCCACCCTTTTCCTCTTGCGCAATTCGCGCTCAAGGCGACTGTTGGGAAGGCCGCCGGATATACACCGTTTTCGCACGTGATCACACACGTGAATTGTTGTCCAAACAATCACGTGCGCTCCGTCGCATTTGGAAACATGACGCTGGCTCTGGAATGACCCACTCGGGCGCAGCGCTTCAGGTCTGCCTTGTCTTGGGTGTCTCCTGCCTCCTCTTTCGGCGCCTCGCCACTTCCTCAACCTCTTCATTCTATCTTCTCTTTCCCAATCAACTCAACATCACCACTTTACGTCATCGCAGCCGGGCCTGCGACATCATACACCGACTCCGAACTTCCCTCCGACGAACGTTGCGGCCGGTGCCGACATCATTTAACGAACACACATCCCTCCGACTCTGCCGGTCTCCCCGCAACCCCAGCCGCCAACATGGGCGCTCTTCTTTCGCTGCCGCTTCTCGCGGTTCCAAGCGCAACAACGGTGCGTCCATTCTCCATTCTCTTCTACGGTGCCTCATTGACACTCACTAATACATATGTGTAGATCCTCTCGTTTGCGGCCAGCTGCTGCGGCGCGGCGACATGCTCGATGGTGTGCAGCGCCTGCGGGAAATGCGGCAATAGCGTGGCAACCCGTATCGGCTATGCGCTCATCCTCCTCATCAACTCGATCCTCGCGTGGATCATGGAGACGCCCTGGGCCATCAACAAACTCGAACACCTCATGCTCGACTACGTCAAGATCAACTGCCCGACGGGCCAGTGCTACGGCTGGCTCGCGGTGCACCGCATCAACTTTGCGCTCGGCCTCTTCCACCTCATCTTTGCCGGTCTGCTGATTGGCGTCACCTCCTCGAGACAGCCGCGCGCGACACTGCAGAACGGCTACTGGGGCCCCAAGATTATCGCTTGGTTGGCGCTCATTGTCCTGTCGTTCCTGATCCCCGACGAGTTTTATCTGTTCTGGGGCAACTATGTCTCGCTCATCTGCGCTATGCTCTTCCTCATTCTCGGTCTCATTCTGCTCGTCGACATGGCCCACTCGTGGGCCGAATACTGCCTGGAGCAAATCGAAAACAGCGAGTCCCGTGTCTGGCGTGTCGTCCTCATCGGCTCGACGCTCAGCATGTACCTTGGTTCGATCGCCATGACCGTCTTGCAATACGTCTTCTTCGGTCGCGGTGGCTGCTCCATGAACCAGGCCGTCGTCACCATCAACCTGATTCTGCTGCTTATTGTCTCGGCCGTGTCTGTCCACCCAGCCGTTCAAGAGTACAACCCCAAGGCCGGCCTCGCGCAGGCTGCCATGGTGGCAGTTTACTGCACGTACCTGACTATGTCGGCCGTCTCTATGAAGCCTGATCTGACCGACGACAAGCACTGCAACCCGTTGCTGCTCGCCCAGGGCACACGCACGACCTCTGTGGTTATTGGTGCTATTGTGACGATGCTGACGGTGGCCTGGACGACGACGCGTGCGGCCACACAGACGCTGGGCCTTGGTGGCAACCGCACCGGTGGTATCCGCCTGCCCGACGACGATGAGGACGATGTCCATGACAGCAACAGCAACTACAGCGCCCACGGTCTGGTGACGACTCAGCCTTCGCGCCGTGAGATGCGTGCCGAGGCGCTGCGCCGGGCTGTGGCCGAGGGCAGTCTTCCCGCGGACGCGATGCTGTCAGACGATGAGGACGACTCGGATGACGAGGACAGCGGCCGCGGCGGTCGCAGCAAGTCGGGTGACGACGAGCGCGGCGCCACGCAGTACAACTACACGACCTTCCACATAATCTTCTTCCTGGCGACGGCGTGGGTGGCGACCCTACTGACGATGAACTACGAGGACTCGACGCGGGACGGCGATTTCGCGACGGTCGGCCGCACGTACTGGGCGACGTGGGTCAAGATTGTCAGCTCGTGGGTGTGCTACGCACTGTACACTTGGACGCTGGTCGCACCCGTTGTCCTGCCTGACCGGTTCGACTAAGTGGTTGGGTGCTGCCTGACCTGTTGGTTTTCGATACTTTTTTTTTTTGTCGGCTATCACCGTGTGGCTTCACATCGTTTGATTTCCCTCCCTGTACTACACCATGCATTCGTTTAGCGTTTCCTTTCTTTTTTTCTCTCTAGTGTAACATCTTTCTTATGTTTCAATACATTTTTATTTCTATATGCCGGTCCCCGTTTCCCATGAAGTGAGTTGTACATGTGTACTTCGTCACCTTAAGTATTGGACGCTGAGTAGCCCCTTCCTCGATGTACCTCCTTTTGCAGCTTCCTATCGGCAGCCTCACCAACACCTACTGTGTTTAGCACATTACCGTGTGTTCTTTCCTCGATTGACGTATTAGAGTTTTATGGGGCGCCGCTTCCTCCCTCTACCTCAAATATGAGTTCGGGTTGATAGATACAACAGCCTGATCTGTCCTGGGTCTGCTCTCTTCGGATGAATGCATCAAAATCGACATCAGCATCAACACCGACGCCCACACGACATCAGACGACATTTTCAACATCAGCTTCCGTCGGCATATTATCAGACGGCCGCCCTCTCACACAAATCATCAAAATGCACGACATCGAACCCATTCTCGACGATGTGGACTATATCACCCTTGTGAAATATGGCCTATTCAAGGGAGGCGGGCACGGTTTTGACCAATTGCACAAAAACATGATCAACGGTTCGGTGCTCCGAAACAACGGAGGCAAGCACAATGGCTTAATCGACTTTGCAACGATTCCGTCCCACTTTGAGTCGCTCCCAACGCTGCTCCGCGTCGGCTTCAATCTCCGTCGTGCCGGCATCCTTTGGCACGAGTGGCTTAACTGGCCCAAGGACAGCCCCGTCCAGATTCCCTTTTACGACTTTGTCCTCGGACATGCATGCCCTTACGATGTCAAGGACGTCCATGGTGACAACAATCCGGATGCTTAGATCTTATGCTTGAATCCCTGCGGCGCATCGCAGGATGTCATCGACGCTATCATGGACGAACACTTCCGCTACATCAGAACGTCCGAGTCGGCCATGCACTGGTTCAGGGACACGATCCACATGCGCTATGACGGCCTTTTCCAGCTTCAGAAAGACTCGAAGCGGCGCACTGCGAAGAAACTTATTCTACGGCTTGACCCGTTTACCCCACGCGAGCCTGACGTGATAACAGAGATATGGTCCAAGTCTGATGTAGCGAGCGTCCACAGACAGCAGGAGGAGCAAAATCGGATTTTCTTGTACAAGGTCATGATCATGACCAATGGGTTGCTTTCTACAACGACCGGAAGGAGCACGAGATGAGTAAATTACTGAGCCTTCTGGCCACAGAATTTGGGCCGCGCGACTCGCGCATCTACTTTACAGCGGATTTTGAGACGGCCGAAAGCTACGCCGCATACAAGCACCGACGTGCCGGTAACGCTCGTTATTATCCGGTGATTGCTCGTATGAGTATCGACAAGGACGGTCTTATAAGGCGCGTCCCTGGCAGTCAGCACGATATTCCCTGCCCGTCTACGGAGTGGATGCAGTTGGCGTGGTTCTCCATGACTTCGCCTCGCATCCCTGACATACTGCACAAGTATACGACTGACTCGACGCTTCTGAAGATGGCGATGCCCAGAGGAACAGCTCAAGTGTTTGTGTGCATGAGATCGTGGAAGGACAATACCGAGGACCATGTCATGCGTGTGCCAGGAGGCCAGGATGCAGTGATGCAGTATGTCTTTTCTGGTACCGACGACGACCTGGAGCTTTTGCAAGAGTATGCACACTTCGACGCATATTCTGACCCGACGAATATGCTCTAGCCATTTTGAGGCTCCTATAACCTTTGTGTTGTATTTACTGTTATTATGATTATTATTGTGTACAGTCTGCGAGGTCATCTACAAATCATTTTGATATTCTTATGGATTTTCAGAATGGATTGTATACCTTCCAGTTTTTCTTTCTTTTCAAAATAGGTCCGTAGGCCTTTGTGTACCTGGGAACTGCTTCTCAGTGTGAGGGCGATCCGTGACGTTCGTGCGGACATTTGCAACGGCTACCTAACAGTTGTATTGATAAGCC
>JANSLP010000478.1:0-19036 GCA_029298735.1 Ophiostoma sp. CBS 140.51
GGAAAAGGGAAGGAGAGGTCGTGAGACACGATATCGACGAGAGAAATACACATAAAGCACACAAATAAATGAGGACAATATAAACGCGCACAAAAAGAGAAAACGCTTGAAGGGCGTGCAGCAAAAAAAGTCAAAAAATTAAGGTCCTACCCGGAATCGAACCGGGGCTACTGGAAATTCAGATTTGAAGAAATCAGAATCCAATGTCCTAACCGCTAGACTATAGGACCATTTGTTATTGGATACCGACCTTGCTTTTAGTCTGGTATATATGAGAGCATCAAAGTAGCAAGTACCACACCATCGGCAGCATTCGACTCTTGGCTTGTTTCTTTGTTCAACTTCCCCTTCCAGCAGTAACCGCTAACGACAACTAACAACGGAGCGTTGCATGCGACAAACCACACGGTTGTGAAATCACATCTTTCATATCTCAGTTACAGACTATCACACAATTTTCTTGTACAATTATTGTCGTATTTATTTTAATATCATCCGTTTATTTCTGCTTTTTTTCAGAACAACTTTCATCAATTCATATGAACAGCAGCGTGTAGTTTATGATGCCGCGTGAGAGTCACTGTAGAGGAATAAAGTGGTCCCGACTGGTTGTGGCCAAGCACGAACTTTGATGGTCGATTTTGACCAGAGGCGGCACACAATCGGGAACAAGCGAGCGAATAGGGCCAGAATGTCGTGTTAGATTCGGTGCTGTTTTTGCAGCGTCACACTGCTGGCTGTTCGTGAGATGTGCAGTCTCACTGCAGTTCGTTTTTGGTCTTCCTTTTCTCAATCGTTCGGATTCTTTGTTCTCTTTCCGTATTTCCAGAGTTCCTCCTCATTTTCTTTCCTGATTTTCGAGTTGTTTCCCCAAATCAAAGAAACGGCCAAGGACACTCACCTTATATGCCACCATCCCATTCCCCTCCACGATCCCCACCTTTCGCCTCCAATACAGCCGCCCCGGGCCTGAAAACACAACTGCCGCCTCTTGTCCTTTTCCCCTCCTCCACACAGTTGAGTCAGCTCTGACCACCACATCCCCAAATCGAACCAAGGCACTCTTTTTCAAACACACATTTTCTTTTGAAGAAGATTGTTATCGTAGCACAGCTCTTGTGTAAAATAATCAAGTGCAAGCTTCCCCTCTTTACGTGTGACGCTGTACTTCACACCTTATGTGTATGAGGTGTCTGCTAGGTATTGGATCCCCACCGAGATGCATAGCTTGTCGGACATCGTCATCGTAGAGCATGCTTTTTTCTGCTGTGCTCTTTCCCAGTCCACGGGCAACACCTTATTCTCACGCCCGTACTACCTCCACCTCCACCAAAACTTGCCTCGGAGGTATTGGTATTTGGTGCACCGGACCCGTCTCTTTCTTATTTTTTGTACTTTTGCCCGGCCCTCTTTGATTGACCCATCTGTCCATTCATCTCGCCCTCTGTCCACTCTTTTGCACGATCCCGTCCCCCATACTAAAAGACGAACCAGCCTGTCTTCCCCCCCTTCCCCATCCCGTGTCTATATTTCCCGGCGCAGTTTAAACTACTTCCCCATTCCCCATTTCTCCCTTTTCAACGCCGACAGTTCTCCGCGTGCCGCCTTTCTTGTTCCTGTTTTATATATCCGTGAAACCGATCCCTTGTTCCGTTTTGTCTGGGCGCAGCACACCCAAACAAATATAATCGTCAACACCCCAGGCAAGGTTAACATCAACCCCAAATTATACCACGCATACTCCCGATCTTTTCAACAAAGCATAGCAACAGCATAGCTGAAATACAACACCACCACCATGTCCGACGACGCGTTCCAAAAGATTAAGCTTGTGCGCATCGCGCACGTGTTTTACAAACACAAGGACCCCAAGGCGGCTATTCAGTTTTTGAACGACTTTGGTTTCAGCCACGAGAAGACGGTCGGGAACCGCACGTACTTCCGGGGATACGGCACACAGCCGTTTGTCGTCTGTATTGAGGCGGCCGACGAGACGGCATGGGGCGGCGCATGCTTTGAGGTCGAGTCGGCCGAGGATCTGGAGCGTGCGGCTACACAGCTGCCGGCTGCTGTCAAGGCCACGGCTGTTTACGACCTGGAGGACGCACCGGGTGGCGGTCGCGGTGTGACCTTTTACGACCCCGTCGACGGCTTCCCATTCCACTTGGTGCACGGCCAGACCAAGGTCGAAGCCCGTGACCCCAACTTCCCCATGCCGGAAGTCAACTACCCGGCCGAGAAGAACCGCGCTGTCAACAAGTTTGCCCGGTTCGAGAAACGGCCCGCGCCTGTGCACAAGCTCGGCCATTTCGGCATGTGCGTGACTAATTTCGCGGAAAGCTATGCTTTCTATGAGAAGCACTTCAACTTCTTCCCCAGCGAGCTGGTGCACGACGACTCGGGCACCAACCACACTGTCTTTTTCCGGCTGGACCGCGGCGACGAGCAGGTCGACCACCACATCTTCTTCCTGTACCAGGGCCCTAAATGGCACGTCCACCACACCTCGTACGAGACGCACGATTTCGACACGCAGGTGCTGGGCCACGACTGGCTGCGCGACAAGGGGTACACCAACTGCTGGGGTGTCGGTCGCCATGTTATGGGCAGCCAAATCTTTGACTACTGGTTTGACCCGGCCGAGTTTATTCTGGAGCACTATGTGGATGGCGACCTGCTCAACATGTCAGAGCCGACGCACCACACGCTGGAAAAGGATGCGCATCTGCACGTCTGGGGTCCGGAGGTGCCGCCTACTTTCTTGGTGTAGGCCGTAGACGTTTTCACGAAGAGGAAGCTGAAGCTGAAATTGAATGTATTCGTAGTGAGATATGGAACAAACACACAAATTGTTAAATAAACATTAAAGTACACACATGTGTGATCCATCGACTCTCCATGACTAATTATCCCCCGTCACCCTGACAACAATCTTGCCCTGTGTCCGGTGCGACTTGAGTCGTGCATATGCCCGTGGGACATCACTGAAAGGAACGGCTGCACCGCCGTCTAGCGGAATGTTCAGTTTGCCCTGTTCCATTAAATCCAACAGACTGGTCAAGATCCTTGTTGTGGCCCGCCCTTCGACAAACGGTGACACATGCTGTCCACCACCCAGGAACGTCGGCCGGTACACAATGGCAATGGCGTCCGTGATCGTGCTAAACTCCATACCGATGCGAGGGAACTGGGCGCCAGGTGCCAAGAAGTGGTCGGCGGCCTTGTATAGACCAAACTTCATGCCAATGGCGTCGACACCAACGTCAAATGGCCGGCCGGCCTCCTTGGCCTTTTTAATCAAAGCTTCGGACACGTTAGTCGTCCGGTAGTCAATAGTGTCGTCGGCGCCGAGTGTGTTCTTGACCAAGTTGGCATTGGCCCCCGAGCACGTCGCCGTGACATGGCATCCCAGAGCTTTGGCAATGGGGACGGCAAAACTGCCAATACCACCACTGCCACCATTGATAAAGATTCTCAAGGGTTCAGCTCCACCTGTCTTCTTGTTGCGTTCACGGGCAGCCTCAATCTGTGGCACAACGGCTGTCCATGCCGTCGATCCACAAATGCCAATGGTGGCAGCTTGTTCAACGGAAACACCGGAAGGGACGGGCACAATGTTGGTCGAGTATGCCACAGCATACTCAGCTAGGGCGCCGTGCTGTGACTGCGGTGGAAGCTTGCCGGCGACGAGCTGGCCTGCCTTGAGGGGAGACGACGAGTTGGCTGGGACACGGACGACTTTTCCACAAAAATCGACAGCGGGCGTGGCAGGCTTCTTCTGAACAAGACCACCAACAATAGGAAGCTCGATAAGTTTATGGTCAATGGGGTTCAGTGATGCAGCCAGGATCTTGACGAGGACGGCATCGCCCTTGCCAGCAGGCGGAGAGGGAAGAGTGCGGAAGTGGTCAGGGATTGGGTAATCTGGAATGAGCTTCAAAGTATTTTCGATGCCGCCTTTTGTTGTTTTGTAGACCCAGGCGCGCATTGTCGCGGGGAGGGTGGTTGGGGTGTTGTTGGCAGTCATGGTGGATGTTGCAAACAGTGCAGACGAAAAGAGTCGTGTGGAAACGCGCATGTAGACGGAGGGTGGATGATGGTTTTTTTTTTTTTGGAGATGTTGTCTTGTTATTATTTGTTTGTTCTCTCTTTTTCGTTCTTTCCTTTTGGGTCATTCCATTGCTCGATGCAAAAGCAGGTGACATCATGCTATTTAAGTCAAGATCGGGAAGGCGCGACAATGGCGTGCCTTCTTCATTGTGGTCGCCTCACAGTGGCATAAAGTAGGGTGGTAATTACTAAAAGTTTCAGATGGATTCCATTGCTTTTCATTGTATTTTGGTGCATTTTCGGTCAACTTTTCCCTTGACATGAGACTGCGTGTTGGACGGCGAATTTTCGCCGATGTAGCTGAGAATACCGACTGTTCTAGAAGCGAATTGTGGCAGACGGAGACATTTTTGTTAGAAAGAGAACGGTAAAAGTGGAGCCAAACCGGCAAGTTTACAGGCCGTTCTCCGTGTAAGTTAGCGACTTCACGGACACTTCTAGGCCTCGTTTCGCCCCTCCAGCACATCACCAGACTCACAGCCTCAAGAAGTCCTCCCAATATGTCCACGCGGCATCGTTATCCTCCAATGGACCAACACCTTCCAGTCCCATGGTGTATGGGTTTGGAATAGCTGCGAGCACACTGTCGTTGATGAGAACGGCACCAGCTGCCCTTTCCTTCTCTTCTTCTTTCTCTTTCTTGTCCCTTAGAGAACGAATAAACCAAGGAATTGCCACATCACTTTGACCTTGTTTTCCCTGCGTCCTCAGTTCTGCCTTTAACTCATTTTCTCTTGCAGTCCACGCCTCCAATGCCAGATCGCCCAGTGCCGTGTACAACGTGCTCCTGACTGCATCGCCTACATCCCCATCGGCCTGCACCAATTCTGGATGTGCATCATAGACACCTTCGACCAATCGCCAGGCGACGGTCACACGCTCGCCGGAAACATGTCTTCTCAGATCGCTCAACACATAAATGTAGGCATCCATCTGAAAGGGCGATGTCATGTAAGTGAAGAGGTGCGATGCAAACGGGCTTCGAAGACCATAGTCAACCATTTCCAACATTGTCAGAGCGGCAGAAAAGAGAACGTCGTTGTTGTCACCCTTTTCTCTTGCATCTTTTGACTGACGCCGGCCATTGTGCCTGGGGTGGTACAGAGTGAATCTCATCCGTGCCAGGGCCAGCTGGATCATCGCATGAACCAGACTGTGTAGTGGGATGCGTTTATCGAGATGGCGCAGGTACTTGGCTTCGTAAACAGTGTGAATGCGCCTGATGGCTTCAGCACCAGATTCTGTTCGACTGCTGGAGCGAGAGGTACTGGAAGAGGCAGGTTTTGTCATAGCCGCTTCCCTTGTTGCTTCACTGCTGCCATCCTCACCTTTTGTCCTGACAATGCTTTCAACAACGCTCTCAAACATTTGCGTCGTGGCCGGCGACGACCGCACCCAGCTGCCAAACTCAAACTTCATGCGGACACACAACATCTCGGTCGAACTCGTACTCTCGACCGGCAGTTCGGCCATGTCTGGGTGTAAGTCGGCGTCGTTGACATTCAGTGGTGTCCGCAGATCGCCGAGCTCCAGCAGAGCTGTCTTGAGGGCCGCAGCATGGACATTCCCATTGGGCTGCCCTTGCACGAGACCCGAGTTGGCCCGACCGGCGAGTGCACACAATGGCCACCACAGACGGATGCGCATCTCTTGTTCAAACACGGAGATTTTGCCGCTTGTGTCGACATGATTGAGGCCCATCCTCTGGCCCAGACGCATAGCCACACCAGTCAGGCTGTGTGTAAGGTCGGACTCGGGGTCAGATAACAAGAAGAGGACGAGCGCTTGCAGGACTTCGAGGTCGCGTGTCACCAGGACGTCGGCAGCCACCAGTGCACGGAGGGTAGCTGTCCGGTAAAGGGTCATCAAAGTTGCCTTGGGGTCACCAAGCTGGGCCTCACACTCTTTTTGTGACATGGACGTCACTGATAATGTGTAGATGACAAACAGGAGGGCATGCAATGATGGTTGGATGGCATCTGGGTTGCCGCTGGCCTCTAGTACTCTTGGCTGCAGTGTTGGCACGTGCACAATCTTGGTCAATGGGTTGACCTGATCGACAAAGCGCTGCCATAAGACAAAGATGTGTCGTGGAGCTGGGTGCAGAGATGCGAGACTGGGAGAGTTGCCAGTAGCCGCATCAGTGAAGACGGACTGTAGAGAGGGTGTCGGATGCAGCAGCGGATCATCTGGTGCTCGCAACGTTTGCACTGGTGGATATTTAAGCTGTTAAGTTAGCAAGAGGAAGCAACTTGACTGGAGTTTGACGAAAACATACCTCATGAGGCAGGTCATGCCAAAGACTTCTCGCTGGAGGTGCAGCCTGGCTCTGATCCACGACCGGACTGTCGTGATGTGCTTGTGGTTGTTCCACCTCGATTTGAACATTCTCTTTCTCGAGCCTGAACGGCACCCAAACGTTTGCATATGGCGCATAGTCCACACCATTCTGTCGCATCAAGTCTTCATATCGTGCAATCCGCGCTAGAAGGTCACCGTCTGCTGCCCGTTTCCGTGGCTTGCGAGGCTGTGGTTCGGCATAAACACACGATCGGCGTCCCTTGCGACAGTTGCTGCATGTTGGGTCAACCTTGTCGCATTTTACTTTGCGCTGTGCACAAGCGACACAGGCATGTTCTCGTAGGTGGGTTGACTGTGATGCTGGAGTCTCCACTACTGTCGATGTGGTCGTTGGCGATGGTGATCGTGACGATGATCGTGAAGTCATTGTGCCGTCAGAATCGAGATTTTAGTGAGCGGCAGTCGAGTGAATGGATCGAAATGTTATTGACGGAGGTCAATCTCCAGGATTGGAAGGAACAAGATGTCATGGGAGAGGACGGGTACTTCTGTCTGAAAGAGATTTCGGGCGCCGGGCCATATCCCGTCCCAATATGGACTAGCGTGTTTCTGCGTTGGGAGGCCGAAATGTCCGACCGGGTCGGGACTTGACTTACACGGAGACAGAGCTTGAGAACGCTGTACAAAATCGACGTCCGAACACAAGAGCAGTCTGTAAAGATGGTGTGTTGAAATAGTACATAAAGGAGAATGAAAATTCTAAATTTTTTTACAGACAACAATTCAACAATTTAGCACAGACTGAGCCATCAACTATTTCAAACAACCTCTTCTTTTGCTACCACACAAGGCATCAATCATCTCCTTTTTTGCGAACATGGACAGAAAACGCTCCAGTCACGAAAGTGGAGAAACTCTCCGACAATTTCAAGATATACCCCAAGAAACAAGCCAAGACACACGCCAAGATGCTGTCGAAGAAGCGAAGCCAAACTCGTCCACAGAGCCATCCATGGAGGCCGAGGCCACCGACACGACTGTCTACCCTTCCGGCATGAAACTCGCTCTGATTATGGTCTCCATCTATGTGGCTATGTTTCTCGTCGCTTTGGACCGGCTCATTATCTCGACCGTCATCCCACAAATTACAAACGACTTTCAGTCCGCCGGCGATATTGGCTGGTACGGCACGGCGTACATGTTGACGCTTTGTGCCTTTCAGCTCGTCTTTGGCAAGATTTACCAGAATTTCTCGGTGAAAACGGTCTTTTTGTCAGCCATTTTACTGTTTGAAGTTGGGTCAGCCCTCTGTGGTGCTGCACCCAGCTCGATTGCCTTTATTATTGGACGAGCCCTGGCTGGGCTTGGTGCTGGCGGTATTTTTGCTGGTGCAGTAAGTCTTTCCTTTCACCACTCTTATTGTTTAATATTCATGCTAACGACCAGCTCGTTATTATTGTCCACTCCGTCCCTCTGCACAACCGCCCCAAGTTTCAAGGCTTGTTTGGCGCCGTGTTTGGCATCTCTTCCATTACTGGTCCACTCATTGGCGGTGCCTTCACGGACCATGCCACATGGCGATGGTGTTTCTACCTCAACCTGCCCTTGGGTGGTGTTGTCCTGGTCGTCATATTCTTTATCTTGGACTTACCTGCTTCTCCCGAGTCGCATAAACGGACATTTCATGAGAAATTCCGCCAGATGAACGTCCCTGGAGTCATTGCTTTGTTGCCGGCAATTGTCTGCCTCTGCCTTGGCCTGCAGTGGGGTGGCACCAAATACGCTTGGAGCAACGGGCGCATCATTGCCCTTCTGGTGCTGGCAGGCGTGCTTCTCATTGTATTTTCTGTCATCCAAGTCGTCCTACCCGACCAGGCCACGGTGCCGCCACGCATTTTCGTCCAGCGTAGCATCTTGTCTGGCTTTCTCTGCAGCTGCTGCACTGGTGCCCACATGACGCTCATGGTTTATTATCTGCCACTCTGGTTCCAGGCCATCCAAGGTGTCTCGCCCGTCAGCAGTGCCGTCCACCTGCTTCCCATGCTCTTGGGTATGCTTGTGGCCACCGTCGGTACTGGCTTCACTGTGTCACGTCTTGGGTACTACACTCCGTTCCTGTGGGTGGGATCGTGCCTTTCCGTTGTCGGTGCCGGTCTCTTGACGACTCTCAAAGTCGACAGCCCGTCTAGCCACTGGATCGGGTTTCAAGTTGTCTACGGCCTTGGCCTAGGTGCCTCCACTCAGGCCCCCAATATGGCCGCCCAAACAGTGCTCCCCAAGGCGGACGTCGCCATAGGTGCTTCCCTCATGTTCTTTGGCCAGCAACTGTTCGCGGCCGTATTTGCCACGGTCGGCACAACGGCACTAGACAACCAGCTGGCGACACGACTGCAGTCTCTGAATGTCAATATCAGCCCCGAACAGATTCAGACGACTGGTGCAACTGACCTTTTGGAGAACCTACCCAGCGGCATGCATGCAGCTGCACTCGTGGCATACAATGCAGCTCTCCGTGTATGCTTCATCATTGCTCTCGGGATGGCTGCCCTGTCCGTACTCGGTGCTCTGGGTATGGAGTGGCAGAGTGTGAAAAAGGACATCAATAAGAACGAGAAGGTGACGGATGAAGAGGCTGTGGACATTGAAACTTCTAGGCCGCGTGAAGGAGAAAAGCTTTAGATTTGTATTGGCATCGGCGTTGGGCGCCACTCGTTGTGGCAAAAACTCATTCAACTCAATTATTATATATACATACATAAAACAAATCAGAAAACTACCGACAAATTATTTCGGGAAAGGGAGACGCATTGGTAAATGATTGAATGGATTTGAGTTTGAACGAAACAATTAGTAAACATGCTGCCTAATTGGGAATAACAAGCAGTACAACACATTGGCACGTTGGCCGTTCCTCAATCGTTCAAGAGATCTGACTAATCGGGACCAAGTGATGTATTGATTAGTATGGAATACACATCTAATTCTTTTCTAAAGTACAACATAATTATCTTTCGTTGAAGGATTGATTAAATATGTCATGGTAACTTAAGTGACTAACACGAAAACCTACGGATATGGAGGAGCCACCAGCTGATCCGCTCTGTACGTCGATTGCCGTCCCTATTCAACTACAAGCACATATTCTGAGAGGGGACACCAGTGCTGCTTTGACGATGCAGTCATTACTTGCAAAAGAAAAGCCCACGGCCAAGGCCCTTGTGCATACCGCCTGTCGTGTACATGAGACAACCATATTGGTGAAGGTGGCATGTAGCAATATTATCGACTGGTCGACGAGACGTATCCCGCCGCCGGACGCCGTGTCGCATACATCAGTCGACAAATCTGCCACCAGCATCACCCCAAAGAAGGAGGAGCGAATCAAGGAAAAGAAGGCAGTCGAGGGCTCACGCGGTATTACTTGTGCCGAATTCATCAAGCCGGATGGTCTCATCCTCCAGGGTATTTTGGACACGATACTCACGGACCTCGTTGCCGTGCGGACCATTGCGGGCATGGCAGCCGATGTGCGCCGCTTGGCCGTCAAGCAGGGTCTTCTCGAGCCACTTGCATCAGCTGAACAGGCGTCTTCGGACACTAGTACCCTGTTTACATCTTTCACAGGAAATGCGACAACGGGGACAAACACCACCGCCGTTGATCCCAACAACGGGATCAAAAATAGGGGGGGTCGTTGTTTTCATCCAACTCTCCTTTCATCCCTTTACACGCACCATCACGACACGTCCCATGCATGACCAGACCTATAAGTCATCCCGCTTTTGCGCCGTCCGATGCTGTTCATCTGTTGTCTACCATGGTGTCTAACAAGACGAGAAACAGTCATCATGAGCGAAGTCAACTTAAACGCCACGTGGTTCAATCTGAACGCGCCTACCGACGAGTACAAACGAGCGAATAACCTCACCAACGTCAGCACAGCCCGAGCGTTGCGAGAACAGCAATTTGCCGATTCGACCGGCGTGATGTTGATTATTGTATCTCTCCTCCTGTCTGTGGCTGCTAGTTGAGAGCAGTATTATGAGTTCAAAATAGGCGCTTTTATTCTTTCATACGCCAATGTTTCTTTTTTTGTCTTTTGTTTTTCTGGGTTTTGACTCGTGTCGACAAATCGATGTTGTCGAGAGAGAGAACTGTGTGGATAACAAATACAGCTTCTAATTCGACTTTTCTTACAGCTACGGTACCACTAATAACGCAACTTGACAGCCAAGCGCTAAAATTTGGCAGTTTGCGACCAACAACCAACAAAACCTAAAGACGGCTTCGCCATGGCCGACATCACGAGCACGATCGATACGTCGCCCACGACCGTGACCTACCCTTTTCCACCCGGATCGGTCTTTACTGACGGCCACCCTCTGCCGCGCCTTGTTGTCTTTGACCTCGACTACACGTTGTGGCCGTTCTGGGTCGACACGCATGTCGTCGCGCCAATCCGTGTGGTGGGGGAGGGGGAAGACGATGCGCCGACCAAGGGCCGCAGAGGAAGTAGGAAGCAGCGACAACAGGTAGCGGCGGCCAAAGAAATAGAAACCTCAGACTCGACCTTCCGCCCAGTCACAGTGGTCGACAAGTACAAGGAGACCTTTGCGTTTTACCGCGACGTGCCACATGTCCTGCAAGCATTGCCCTTGGCGGGGATCAGCATGGGCGTGGCCAGTCGGACATCTGCGCCCGAGTTGGGGAGGGAAATGCTGCGTCTACTAAGAGTGCCCGCGTCCCTTCCAGGAGCTGAGGACGACGGCGAGGTCAAAATGGCGATCAAAGTCTTTGATGCGGGACTAGAAATCTACCCAACCAACAAGCTACGGCACATGGAAACCTTGCAAAAACGCACCGACATCCCCTATGAAGAGTTTTTGTTCTTTGATGACGAGAGCCGGAACCGGAATGTCGAAACGTTGGGTGTGACCATGTTCCTAGTGCGGGACGGCGTGACATGGGATTCCGTTGAAAAGGGCGTGCGGGCCTGGCGGAGGCGGCACGGACATAGCGGCGGTGACCGGCCTGGGAAAGAGGGTAAAGATGGCAAGGCGCAAGGAAAGAAGGGCAAGCTTGGCGACTCGGACGACAGTGACTACGAGTATGGTTACTAGATAGTAATGCACGACATAGATGATAGACGATAGAAAAGACGACGAAGACGATAGACTTGAATTGGAACGCAATGATGCATGGCAAAAAGGTCTACTTTGTGTATATATGTAGTCCGACAAAGACTGCTCCCAGCGGTCGTCCCGACAAGATGCGAAAATGCAACAAGGAATAGAAAGAAATTATGTGTATCTAAAGAAGATGCTGAAAAGATGAGAAAAAGAAAAGGGGAATAGAAATTATATGCAAAGATATGTATGACCAGTTGTGGTCGTGTGAGGAAGCAGCACCTCCTATGATGCTGCCTCGGGCTCAACGGCCGTGGTCTCGGCCTTGGCATCCTTTGTCTTTTCCGAGATGGACAGGTTCTGGATGTCAGGGACGGCGGCCGCGGCAGCACCGTTCTCAGCAGCAGCCTCCTTCGGCTGCTCCTCAGCCGCCTCCTCAAAGTTGTCTTCCTCCTCTTCCTCGTCCGTCTTCTCGGGCTCGCCCTTGTAGTGCTTCGGCAGCGTGCACACCCGCACCAGCCGGTCGACCTGGTTCTCGCTGCCGACGGCAATGCACTCGACGCGCTCTTCTCCGTTGTCAGCAGTGGGGAGGGGCCGCCAGTACAGGGGACCCTTGGGGAAGCTGTCAAAGCCTTGCTCCCAGGTAGCGCGCTCGCGAATGGCCGGGTCGAGGTTGGGCATCTCGCCCCAGTTGAACTCGAGCTCGCCACCGTACTGCTTGGGGATGTTCTTGATGTCGATGAAGCTCAGGAGGGTAGGGAGGACTTCGTGGTGGCCCAGAATAAAAATCTTGGAGACCGTAACGGGGTCGAACCAGCGCTTGATCCAGCCCCAGACAGTGGAGAAGAACATGGGGGCGCCAATGATGAAGATGCCTGCGCACGCACACACGGTTAGTAAAATGAGTCTCACGCTCGCTGTCGCAATTACTTGCTACGCAGACTCGCAAACTTACGGTCAAGAGTCTCCGGGTAGTGGGCCGTCGCCAGCGTGCTGGCCGCCTGCATGTGGCCCTTCAAGTTCCAAAACTGCCGTAAGCTCACGCCCGACACGTCCACAATGTTGGTGCTCAGCGTAATGGGCGTCGTCACCGCATAGTCCCGGTCCGGCATCTCCGTGCACAGCGGCTGCGCAAAGCGTGTCAGGTTCTCGTACAGCGCAAACAGCCGCAGCAGCTTGGCCGGTGTCTTGCCATCGCTCGCGGCTTTCGAGTAGGTGTTGTTGGCCGTCTTTTCGTAGGCCGAAATGGCCTTGCTGTCCAGGTGACGAATCTCAAAAAGATACAACGGGATTCCACGCTTGTCGCGGCGACCCGTCCACTGAGGGTACAGACGGCGGCTCTGCTCGTAGGCGTCGAGGTCGATTGTGTCATAGAGAACATCCAGGTGGTTGTTGGCGCGCCAGTCCTCTGTCTCCTTGAACTGCTTGTAGGCGTCGGGCACGATCCAGCGACGGGCACGCAGGAACCGCAGCAGCGTCGGGTCGTCGTGCGAGGCCGGGGTGGTCTCCGTCTTGGGCTTGTAGTCGCCCTGCTCCGTAATGTACTGCTTGAACTCGGCAAACGCTTCGGCCTCGCTCTCGCTCAGGTAGCCGACGTGGCCATGCGGGTAGCCGTACTCGACGGCGGCCGCGTTGGCGTTCTGCTGCTTGCTGTGCGACACATGGTTGTTGTGCTTGTGGCTGTGGTGAGAGTGGGCGTTGGACGGCGTCTTGGTGACATGGCCGCCGTCGTCGGCAGAAAGCGAATCGCGAGTCATTGTGAGGGGAGGAGGGGCGTTAAAAAGAACGGATGGACGACGGATAGGTCGGAAGGAGTTGTCGGATGAAGAGCGCGGACGGGAGAAGAGATCGTCGCCGGCGTGGGAGGAAGGGAGGGTGGGAGACACGTCGAAAAAAAATGAGGTCGGTGAGAACGGTGAGATTCTGTGAGAAGAGAAGAAGTCGGTGGATGCGACCGCGGCCGTGGAAAACCGTAAGCCGCTAATCCGCTAAAAACCTAAAATTGCAGCTGCACTCAGATAAAGGCAGGCGCGGCGGTCGGGCGGTGAGCAACCCGAAAAAAGGTGGGTTGCGGCTGCGCTGGCGGGTAATGGGACGGAGTGTAGTTCAGGGCAGCACTGAAGGATCGGAAGGAGCGACGGACGACGCCTTATTTCGTGCAATTCGATATCTCTAACAGAAAGACCAAAATGCCAAGCCAAGAAAATAGGGGTGGCGAGAGATTGAACCATTTTTGCCCTTTTTTTTCTGGCTCCTTTATTGTCCCTGACCGTTCCTTTCATCTTCCTTTTCGCGTCTGGTTTTTGCCGTCAACTAGTCGAGTGCTTGCCTGCCCCGCCGGGTTCTCGGGATTGAAGACGATGCGAGGGGAAGAAGGAGCTAAGGAGCTGAAAAAGAAGGCTGTCAAAAGGGGGTATTCGGTTAGTGGACGTGCCCCTGTCTGGTACTGGGCCAGCCCTGAATTTAGGTTAGAGTTGACCTGAGTTCGGCCTGAACCTGACCTGAAGTGCCCCTGAATGACGATCGGTTGGGGACGCGGCCGCTATCGGCGCTAACGTGCGGTTGGATCAATCACATCACTGTCACATCAAAGTCACTTTATGAGATCCGAGATTGCATCACATCGCCATCAAGATACAAGGTGCTGCAGTCCAGGTAACTCGACAACACAGCCTCTTCCAAATAGTCTATGTCGAGCCAAAAGTCAACTCATTATTTTATGTGTTCAATTTTTTAAGATGATTTTTTGCGCGAAACAGGTTTGGATGTTATTTTATTTTTTAAACAAGTTTATTTTCTTTAAAGATAAAAAAATAGAAACAAGATCGAATGAAAAACTTCTATTAACGACCAGATCAATAGAAGAACAAAACCACCAAACATTAATAAATGGAACAAGATATAGTCAAGTTGAACTCTGTTAGGCCAGTCTATTTCACGCCTATTCATAGCAAACTATGCAAGCAGATACTTTATCACCTGAGTTGACCACGTTTATGACTTTGTCAACCGATCAACAAAACTGACAATGGCCTTCTTCGTCTCGATGGGCCGCTCCCAGAACACAGTGTGGCCTGCACTGGGCACCCGCACCACCTCCAGCTTGGAGAATATCTCTTCGTACATTGAGATCATCATGTCAGGCTTCACAATCTCCTCCTCGTCGCCGACAATAAAGATGGCCTCCTGGGTTGGGGCAGCCGCTAACAAGTTGGCAGGATCCTGCGGGTGGCACTTCTGGCTTTCGATGCGGACTGTCGTGGGAATCATGGCAATGGTGCCGATGAGGGCTGAGCGAAACGTGTAGGACATATTGGCGCGGTTGGGCTCCCAGACGCAGCAGCGGGCAAAATCGGCACAAGCGCGGCCGTGGGTGTCGCCGTCGGAAGGGGCCTGGATGGGCTTGTAGTACTTGCCGACGGCAGGGAGGTCGATGTTGCCGAACTAAGAGCCCACATTAGTAAATAATCACACAGGAGTGGCGTTGATGATTAGAGAGAGCGCGGGGCTACTTACCAACTTCATGTAGGGCATGCCGGACATAAAAATTAGTCCCTGGATAAGATGACCCAGGCCGTGCTCAAAGACGTCGGAGGAAATAGCACAGCCGGCACTCCATCCCGCCAAAAAGACCTTGGTGGCTCCGTAAAATTTGCAGACGGCCTCAAAGTCTTGGGCAAAGTAAAGGGAACCCCAGTGGGCTTTGTCGGTTGGCCACTCGGACCGACCTTGGCCACGGGGCTCGTAGGTGATCTATAGTGAAGGACTTTAGTTGATGTTGAGCGTGGCGAGGATGGAAAGAAAGGCGAGCGAAGCGAAGAAAGAAAAGAAGAACGTACGAGGTAGTACTTGGACAATAGCTCTTCATCACGGAACTGGTGGTCAAAAAGGAGACTGGAGCTGGAGAATCCTGGGATGAAGACGATGGTGGGAGCATCTTTTGGTGACTGGCCAGCCTGGGCCGCCCAGATCTTGAGGCCATCGGCCGAAGTGATTTGGGGATCGTGAGTGTCGAGGGCGAACATGGTGATGTGAGGTGGCAAAGAAGAAAATAGAAGTAAAATAAGGGATAACTAAAGAAGAACCGGGGAAAGTCCACAAGAAAGGAGGTCAACAGAAAGGCAAGAAAGAAGGTCGTCGAGTGGAAGCCAACAAGCTTTATAAAATTCTTTGTTTATAAACACACCAAGCTGCAAGGTAACGATCCTTAAGAGCTCCATCTGTACGCGGGAAACAGAACGTCATACGCGTCTTTATAGCCGTCTGCTCTACTGGCCTCTTTTGGCCGCTCACTCGCTCGCGGCTTAGCCCACCATTGGCTCTCTCCATATCTCCAGTCTTCCGTGAAAAGTCTCCAGTATATCGCCGGCAAAGAAGGCCTAAGAGGGCAGGTAAGTATGTAAGAGGGGGGTGCGGCAATGCACAGGCGCGGGTAGGGATCAATACAACTCAGGACTACGACGTAAAAGACTCCAAAGGCCAGGCCCAGGGACGAGGCGTATTGTTACGGTATGCGGAAAGGCTCCATTCTGCTAGTGTCAAACAATCGTAAAGATTCTAAAAACCGTTGCCGATGGGTGGAATTTGGAATTTGAAACCCCAGCTTTTGTCTACTTTTGCCTCACTTTCCTCTCCTTCTCCGTTGTTTTACCCCGTTTGTCGGGCTAAAGGTCCCACTAAACTCCGCCTTACAAGCAAGGAAACGCAATCCCCGAGCCAGTATTTATGGCTCTTTGCGCCGATCACTCTACGTAAGAATACGTATGGATACGTGTGAATACGTCAGATTTCGCATTTTGTCGCCCGTTTTGTTTCCCCCCACGTTGTCAGCAGAGGCGCAAGGAAAAGACCTCAAAAACGTGCATATCCAAACAACGTACGTCAATGTACGACCTTGCGGCCTTGCGACCCTGAACGCACGCTTGGACATGTGGTTGGACGTAATTGTAGTATTCTCCGCGTATTGGTTCATTGGCAAAGGTTTGAACACATTACTTGTTGAGTTTCCCAGCTTCTTCAAGCAATACAAAAAGACAACTTTGAAAAATACAGTCAGCGGAAAACTGCGTATATCCGGAGTTTGCCGACACCCTTGGCAGTGCATCAATTCAGAATCAGGACAAGTGCTGACGCATTCCCGTCAATTGTCACAGAGTCCGACGGAGCAAAGCTAGTTCACCGTTTCTTTTTTACTCCGTCCGTTCTGTTGGCCTCATTTTGACAGGTCTACTCCGTAGCTTTGAACGACTCCGCACGATAAAAAGCCACAGAAAGGCTTGGCATCTCTTTTCAAAGGAGACGCAACATCGGCAGTGCCAGTTCTCAACGCACATTTTCGCAAGGGGTTTGAATTCGTAGGAATTTCATGAGCCCGGAATTTATTCTGGTAATCTAGAAGTAGGTATCGTGGGGCTATTCACAAACCCAGAATTTATCTGTCATAATCAAGCAACTTTCAAGTTAAGACGGGATTGAGGTCGCAGTTAGTAAATCTTACCTAACGTTCACGATGATATTTTAGTGGAGGCGGAGCTCTTAATTTATCGCAAAATACCACTGTCAGATCTCCTGTCGTCCTAGGATCTCACGACATGGGATAACTCTGGAATCACATCTTACAACGGAGGTCCACGCGGGGATAAAGTGTGAAATAGTCCGCGTGATAACCTTAACGCTATCTACATTTCATACAAGAACACTAGCAGCGCTGACAACTGAGAACTGAAGCCCGAGCCGGGACTCGATGCTGACAGATGCTAACTTGGCCAATCGTTTTCCCGGGGTCAACGGCGATACACAGGCCCGGGGTTGTCGTAACATACATCATCCTGTCAACCACGGACCCCAAGAACAAAAATGTTACACACGCATCATCTTTGCAAGAGTGACAACCCATACAGAAATCATTGGCTCGGCCATAATTGAGGACACCACAAGACCAAACTATGCTCAAACCCGGCATGTACAAGATGCAGCATGAGATGACACATCAAGAAAGCCTTGGTGCGAGCCTGCAACGGAGACATTTACTGACAAGTATGTCCGATATTGGCTATTACGTTTCCCGGGGTTTATTGTCTTACAAAACTTTGCTTCGATACTGGAAAGAGATGTGTATTGTCTATTCTATGTCTGCCATAAGAGTGATGCTGGGCAATATGCCCAATACTCTTTCTCTACCGAGAGATTGGCGTCTTGACAAACGGTGCACACGTCATCATAACGGCATCGACAATACGGACGTGCTCGTGGCAGAAAGTTGTGTCGTAGCCTTTTCTTTCAAAGTCGTGGCAAAACATGCAGACTTGCCAAGTGGCTGGCAAAGGGGACGGACCATAAAACGTGAGAACGTGACTCACGGTGGTGAGGCGTCTCTTCTGCCGGTGTAAATAAAGTTAGCTTGGCCATATTTCGCGCTCGTAAACTGAGATGTTGACTTACGCGCTGCTCATGTCCTAGCTCCCTTCCTTCGCTCTTGGCCAACAACTCGCATGGAAAGAGTAGCAACCAGCCGCATGCGTTGCGAGCTGGCTTGACAGGGCCTGATAGAAGTTCCATCGATACGGCTTGGAATGGCATGGGCTGGTCTGTGAAAGTTTCTCCGTTTTGAATGACGTGACTGGACGTCAAACCGTACACTGTCGAGTTCTTGATGCTGCATTCAGCTGCTGCTGCTACTTGCAGTGTTTGCCGTTCATGGCAAAGGAAAGACCCAGCGAGCCTGAGCGACCAGACTCTTTACTCTCGCTACTAACTAGGTGTAGCTGGGTGAACCAACTGGCTAGAGTATGGTAAGAACATGCTCATTGCCTTGTATTCTGTCCCGACGGGGGCGGTGGTGGTGGTGTGGGATGGTGGATGATCGTGTTCTGTTTGTAGACATGTTAGGAACCACGTATTTTGGTTGACAAGAAACAAGACGGCGTCCCAAGGAACCGACATGTGCATGTTTTTGGAACTCTGCTTTGGTAATGGGTGTTGGACAATGGTTGAGTTTTGATTTTTTTTTTTTTGCGTAAACGTGCTTTGGACCTTTTGATTTGGGTTTGTTTTGATCCAGAATACGACGTAATTTGTTTGTTGTAGGGTGAGCTTGAATCAGAGAGGTGATTTGAAAACATTCTTGGCGAAGAATCACCACTACTTGTTATGCAACTAAGCAGTAACTACATCATGGAAGATGCGCATAAGACTTCCGCACAGATTATCCTGGGAACGCACCATGTTCATAGTGGGCTAGTCAACGTTGAGTTTAACTTCAATTGGGCATTAAAAAAGTTCAATGTGGTGGGACATAGCATTTATAATCTTTAGATGATTTCTTTTTGATATGCTGTATGGATTCATGATTTATGGTATATATTAACAAATTTATGAACAAAATTTATAAAAGAAGCGAATCCATCTGCACGCCGTCCCGCGCAACTATTTTATGCGGCACGCACAACCACGTCAACGGCGTCATGACGCTCGACAACAAAATCAACAAGTTTTTGCCC